>JAHUXG010028752.1:0-124164 GCA_020740815.1 Sciurus niger
CAGCTTTTTAAATTATCTAACTCCCATTGCAGCAGTAACTGCATGAGGGGTAACAAAGTGGATCAGCATACTCTTCTCAAAATTTCTCATAGTAAACTAAGGTAACTTGACTTTGAAATCATTTCCAAAGTTGTTTGAGGGCCTTATGGAATACTGGTAGTGTTTCCCTAAATATTTGAAAGTGTCATGCTGGGGTTGTGGCTCACTGGTAGAACATTTGCCTGACATGTGTGAGACACTGGATTCAATTCTCAGCACCACATATGTTTGTGGTACTGGGGATCAGACACAGGGACTTGCACATGCTAGACAAGTGTTCTACCACTGAGCTACAACACAGATTTTTTTTTGTGGTGCTTGTGCTTGACAGGTGAGCACTCTACAAACTGAGTCATATCCCAAACCCATAGCACCACATATAAATAAATTAAAGGTCCATAAACAACTAAAATTATATTTTAAAAAATATTTGAATGTGTCAGTTATGGTTGTTTTCATTTGAAGAGAGAGGCAAGTTAATGCCTGTCTTTTATAAAAGTTACTCTCTCTTGAAGGCATACATGGCATTCTTGGAAATAAAATGTTTATTAGTTGTTGGAATCCCTCAATTGGAACCATCATTAGTGAAAATGCTATAGGAGACAAGGCTATCAGCAAAGCCTTTGAGCTGGCTGATAATCTTTATGGTTCTTAGTTAAGGAAATAATTGATTTTAATCTTTATTTTTTGTAGTGTCTGTCTGAAGACATTTTGGTCTTTGGCCTGTACCACTCACCTATTTCTTAGAATGATTGACCTAGAGTTACGAGGGTTGAAATATGGCATACATGTGGAAATGCAGAAAGATACTATGCATGGTAGGTACGGAAACTGTATTCTGCTATTCTGACACAATGCTTAGTGCAGTTTAGAGAATAGAGTGCTTATTAACACAGTTTAGAAAATAATAAACAGTCAGAGCTTTCTCATTGGAGATGGTGATTTGTGCTCTGCAAGAGAAAGTTTGAGCTTACAGAACATTCTAGAATAAGCAGTAAGCATGCTGAACCTTTGCCAAAGAGTGACATGATCTTCATTATATTGGACCAGGAGCTTGTCTGCTCTTTGCTGTGGAGGAAGAATGCTGTCTCTATCATCTGAGGTTGATTACTATACATAGAACTAGAACAAAACCCATTAATGCCTCTTCTGAGATACATGCAGAAATATGCAAGACCCAGTAGCCATCATTTAACTTGTATAATCATCTACCTACATTCAGGATGAACATGTTGAGCCAAGAATAAACTTTCTAAAGACAGGTTGCTTTTTTTGGGGGGGCAGGGTACTGGCAATTGAACTCAGGGACACTTGCCTACTGAGTCACATCCCCAGTTCTATTTTGTGTTTTATTAAGAGACAGAGTCTCACTGAGTTGCTTAGTGCCTCACTTTTGCTGAGGCTGTGTTTGAACTCCATATCCTCTTGCCTCAGCCTCCTGAACCATGGGGATTACAGGTGTGTGCCACCATGACCACTGACAACTTGCTTTCTCTGTTCTTGAGACTACTTTTTAAATTACTTAGCCTAACCATGTAGAAAGCATCTGATCTGGTGTCCTTGGAGCAACCTGGATTGTCTTATTGTTGGGTTTAAGCATTGAATGTGTTTATGTTCCTTGAACTTTGTGTCTTAGCTTGTTTGTCCAGTAAAGGTCAGAAACCAAAGATTTAAAGTCATAATACTAAAATAAAGCACTAGACAGTAAACTGTGTCTAACTCTGGAAGAAGGTGACTTTTGTCATATCATTGAAATCATATGTGTAGGATAGTACAAGTTAATAGAGGCCATATTCTATAAGCATGGTGATTGTGTCTTCATGATGAATAACTTACTCACATTTTTTTGTGGTGCTGTGGACTGAACCCAGGGCCTTGTGATTGAGAGGCAAGCACTCTATGAACTAAACTATATTCCCAGCCCTTACTATTTCTTGAGTTTCTGTTAATATTTCTATTGATATACTCAGTTGACAAACTTCTTTTTTAATGAATGACTGATTCCTAATGTACATCTAGTTTCAATTTTATTTTTATTTTTATTTATTTATTTATTTATTTGCAGTGCTGGAGATTGAACTCAGGGCCTTGTGCTTGCAAGACAAGCACTCTACCAACTGAGCTATCTCCCCAGCCCCAGTTTCAGTTTTAAAAGCAAGATTTATCCTATTCTCCTGTAAAACCTGTTGGCTTCCTTGCATTTTGTATCTCTGTTTTAGTATATTTTCTGTGTGTTTGAACAATGAAGGTGGGAGGCCTCTTGTAACCTCTGTTCTTCTACCTCAAATTTTCTTATTTCATTTCAAATGTTATTGAAGCCCTTCTCACATTGTTCAACAGTTACTTCTATAACAACTTCTTAATCTGACTCTATTGTCTATTATTGTCTCTACTTTTTACAATATCCTTGTGATGTTCACTATTTCCACTTGAATCTGAATTTTGTGATTTGTTACACAAAAGGCATGTCTGATCTTTTCACTGTCTTCCTGTCCAGCATCATCTCTCTTGATTCCTTCATCAGATCTCCCTGCTCAAAGGATTCCTGAAATTTAAATTACTTTTATTTAATTCAACAAAATTGTTCATCTTTGAACATATTTATTCCTCTGCTTGAAATACTTTGTCCTTTCCTTCATCAGGCACATTCCTATTAATCATTGATTTAGTACTTTTTAAAGTAGTTTTCATTCTTTAGTACCTCTGATTCCCATTGTATGCCAGACACCTCTGGTAGTGCATAATATATTTTACCATAATTGCTGTGCATCTGCAGTTGTACAGTTTGTCCTACTTCCTTTTGCAGATTCTGAACACTTTTAGTGTATCTGGGAATTGATATGGCATATATTCTAAGTTGATATCTGCTGCTATACTGAATTGGTTTGAAATCATGTGATAACTCAAGTCCATATATCTCAATATATGTGAGATCACAGGTCTGTGTATCCAGAAGCAGCTCCTTTATCTTTACCTTGATTATAAGACTTTTAATCTGTAAGGAAAATCCGTATGTTTTGGATCATCTGTGTATATATTCACAAACATTTGTTTGCATGATATAAATCAAAGAATAGTTGTAGGCCATGTTAATCGTAAATAGGCATAAGAACTGTGAAAACAATTTATAGATTTAAATACATTATTTCAGCTTAGTTTCTCACTTTTCTTCCTCTGAGAAATTATCTTTCTTAATATTCCCTGGAAATAAGTTGAATTATCCTTTCTTTCCTTCTCAATTTTACTTATTTCTTCTTTCAGTTTAGGTGATATTTTCTACTAAAATTCATGTTGCTTCTTTTTGCTTTTTTCTCTGTGCTACCTAATTTACACTTTTCTAAGACTTTGGTAACTGAGACTGATCTTGCTTCTCTGAATAGAGAGAAATGTGTTTGTAAATATATATACAACACACACACACACTTCCAGCTTGAGATCTTTAAAAATTACATGGTGTTTACTGATTAAAAAAATATTTTGGATGCTGAGTAATGACTGGCAAGGGAGTAGAAAGAAAACATTTTAAACATTGTAAGGAAATCCCATGAAACCACGCTGGACAGGGAAAATCACATAAGGGAATTTATTAAGCAAATAGTGTCTCCCTGCAGGTTAAGAGAGCAAATGAGAGGAAAAGAGAAAGGAAAAGAAAGGGTGAACACTAGAGAGAGTGGAAACCCAGGAGGATAGAGAAAAGTGTGTAGGACAGACAGAAGAATGGAAACAGATGCAGGGAAGCTACAGTAAAACAGTTGAATTCTGTGGGGCTAACAGGGGACCAATGTCAGAGAAGGATACTTGCAAGCTGAATGATGAACCAATAGCTAGCTATGATGTTCACAGATTGACAAGTGGTTGGGAGGTGGGCAAAATGGCTGTACCTGATGGGTGGGGGAGCAGGTTTATACATTACAAACATGACATATTAACATGAACTAGTGATTGCTGAATGAATATGTAAAAGAAAGTATATGGTTTTAAATTTTTAATGTATGTTTTCTTTTTCATTCTGTGTCTTGTGCATTTCCCGCACCTACAGTCTTTATGTTTGACAGTAGAGACCTGCTGGTCAGATTTTGGTGCTTGGATATCAAATACAAAAATCGCTATAGACTTCAACCAGCTGGAACTGAGATGTTTGTTGGTATTTTATATCATTATCATTATTATTATTTTTATTATTTTGCGGTGCTGGGGATCAAACCCAGGGCCTTGTGCTTGCAAGGCAAGCACTCTACTGACTGAGCTATCTCCCCAGCCCCCTTGGTATTTTAATCCAAAAACAGCATTTTAAATTTATACAAATCATGCCTTAAAGGATGAGGAAAAGAGCTTAGGGAAGAGCATAAGGTTCAATAGTTTGGTCGGTAGTCTAGTAGTTCTCTTTAGACTTTGAGTAAAATGTAGATATAGAAAAGGAACATTATCAACAACAAAAGTAAGTGCTTTCCTTTTCTAGAGAGAATCTCTTGCCTCTATTGTATGAATTTTTGATAATAAAAGATATTTCAGCCACTCATCAAAAAATAGAGATGTTGAAAGCTGGGTATTAAACCAGCTTTTAAATGTACAGCTTTTATCATTTAAGCTGTACATTTAAGGGTTTAATGAGCTGTATAATTTATTTTCTGTTAATAAAAACACAGTAATGTTGAATTTTTGCCAAAGTGTAAAAACCATTGCTTGATAAATCTTGAGAAATAAATTAAGTAATGCTCGTTATATGGTTTTTGGTTATAATGACCATGTTAACCAAAATCAGTAAGTTATTGACCTTGAGGTCTTTGAGAATTTGTGTTTCTTTTGATGAAAGGAAAATTAATTTTCTTTGTTCTAGTTTAGATGATATCCATCCACTAATAACATTTGTAGTTTTCAGCTAGAATATGTCCATGTTCTGTTGGATGTGTATGGAATGGTGTTGGACAAGATCTTACCTTTTGGTTATTAGTAAATTTTTTTGTGGAGAGATACCAGTGATTAATATATCTCCATCTTTCTTTTTTCTCAATAATTTTAAATAAGTGAGAAAGAAAAGCTACTGAAACTCTATTTGTTTTAAAAAATCTTTTTTATTTGTTGTGGACCTTTATTTAATTAATTTATTTATATGTGGTACTTAGAATTGAACCTAGTGCCTCACACTTGCTAGGCAAGTGCTGTACCACTGAGCTTCAACCCTTTATTTCCTTTAAATATATATAATTGAATAAAATATTTTATGTACAAATTATCATATGAATAGGCTCTTCTGTGAGAGAAAATATTTGATATACTTGTAACAAAACCATGATCTTTCCATTGTGTTGCTTTTTCTCAAATGTTAGAAGCCAAGTCTGAGTCTCACTCTATGTCTGTTGTAGGTATCTTGTATGCAGCTCATAAATGCCATTATTATATCTCCTGATGATATGATCATCAGTCTTTGTATCAGAAATAAATTTATGCATTGTGGATTGAAAGAAATATTGCCAGTAAGTGCCCTGCAGTCTCCTTATTATACTTAAATTGGAAGAGTACTTGAGTGTGGGAAATTTAGATATATGTCCCTCAAGAATAATTTATCTGTGAAAAAAGACTTGAGTATAAAAATCTGGTTTTGAAATTAGTTGATAAGATTTGAGTATTATTTATCACTTTATATGTTTAAATGCTGTAAATTATGTTGAATGGTTATTATTTATGGTTTCTTCATTAATTTTTGCATAATTATAAATCATTCATCATAATTGTTATTTAATAACTCTAGAATTTAAAGCATATTATGAATGATGGCCTGGATATCCAATTTAAAGCCTTTGATAACTATAAGAAAAAAAATATTTGTTTGAGTTCTCCCATTGTCTTGAAGATATTAGAGCTGAGCTTAAATATCCATTTTTCCTGAGGTCTGGTCAAAACATATATAAAAGTACTGCTAAATTCAAAAAGACTGACTGCTCCCCATAAAATAGTTAATTCCTGAAAGAATGTGAACTCAAACCTTTTTGTTTCAGAAAAATGCAATTTATTATTTCTTTGCATTTTTGTAAATATACACATATGTAAATTGATATTACAATCAACAAATGGATTCTGTTAGGCCAGCTTTTTATACCTGTGTCCATCTGTACTTTTTTATGTGAGGCACATCCCTCCCATCCACTGCTTTGCTTTCTAGCACTAGGAATTTGGTAGTGTCCACCCATTGACTGCTCCTTCCCTGCATATTGGGTTCATACTCATGTAGCCTCCTTGTTCAATCTGTAGGTCTGCACTCTTCCTGAGATCCACCAGGTTTCTGTCCTCTACTAGTTCCTCTCCACACTAGATAATACCTGCACCAGCTCTGTCAGTAAGGGAACCCTTAGAACTCAGTATAGTGTTAACAACCAGCTGCCTGCTACTTTTTCCCCAGCAGCATTTTCACTTAAAAAAGGCAAATTGGTTGGGGTTGGTTATAAAGGGGAAGCAAAAAAGTATCAGGGCAAGTTGCCATTTCCAGAGATATTCCCCTGCCCTCAGTTTTCATTACCTGTCTTAGGGTAAGAGAGACAATGGTTTCTCAAAGTCTTTCAGAGTAAATTCTGTATTATATTATGTTGTTTGGTGTTAACCATAAATAAGTCCATATGTTCCTTAATCAACTTACTGAAGCATCTGATGTTTACAACCTGGTGTGGAACACAGTTAAGGAAACCAGAGCATAGGCATATTTTATTTCTATTCTTCAGCATCTTTTGCTGATTCAAACGACTATTTTATAAGGTCAGATGAAGTTATGTTCTAATGCGTTATTTCACCAATAAAAATCTTTTAATTGTGAAATTCACTTGATATTTTAGTTGCACTAAAAATAATTTTTATTTATGTCATAATATTGATTTATATAATGTATTTTTCCCCTCTAGGTATTCATTTGAACTAATATTGCTCATAGAGATTATTTTGTAGATGTACATTTCAGGGATCCAGAGACACATTATTCTCAGATATTTTTTACTATTTGAAAGAGTTTTTGCATGGAATTTGAGCCACATCATTAGTAAACTCATGGCTGAGCATTGTAGAATTGAGAAAAAGATTTCTAAATTTATGATTTAAAATATAACAAAATACCTTGCTGTATTAAAGCAAAAGCATTTTACTATTAAATTATTAGTATGTCATTGAGTAGAAAAGGAATATATTACATAAAATTTCAAAATGTTCTTGATATATAAATGTGTGTGAAATATGTGTACCTAAGTATGAAAAAGAGGCTCTAAAGTCTAAAATATTAGAGCCTGACATTATTTAATGTCTTTGAAGGAATTTGAAAAATTGAGGCAAAGATTCTGGCTTTAGTTTGTACCCAGGAACCATACTGTGAATACTTGACCATGTGAAAATTACTGATTTCTAGTCTGTTAATATTCAGTTATGGTAAATTTTATTCAGAATAATAGCTTATTTCATGTAATGTAAATGATCAAGAACCGTAAGTCAGAGTTCATGGGGCAAGTAAGTCCATGTGGCCAGAGTGTCCATCACATGTGGTGGAGAGGGTTTGGAGGAAAAAAATCACAGTATACAAATCCTTGAGAAAATAAATATTTTTTAGGGGTGATTGGGATGTAGTTCTAAACCTTATTACAATACTGCCTACTTCATCATTTAATTTGGTTTTGTTTACAATTCTTTTTAATAATTTTTTAATAAATTTATTGCTTATTAATTTTATATGCTTAGAATAAATTTATAGATTTAAACACAAGAGAGACTTGTGTTTATATGAATATGTAAGAGAAGAAATAAAGTTCAGCAAAAGGGGAAGAAGGTTTTCAAAAGCATTTAATTTCATATATTGTAATTGAGAAATACTATCTATCTCTCAGAGAGTTAAATGTTTAGTGCCATGTTTCCAGTAAATTTGGTAAATAGAATGATAAAATATTGTGATTAGGCAGGGACACTGTCTTCATCTTTCATAATAGGAAGTTACTTATAATGTTTTAAGTAGATTAATCAAGATATAACTGCATGCACATATTATTTCAATTGAGAAGGTAACCACCAGAATAATCTAATACAGAGTGAAAAGAGGTTACATTTAGGAAGTGGGTTATGAGTTGGATACAGTCATTTGGTTGACTGTTTTCTTGTGGTTATAAAAGTTTTTCTTTAGTGAACTATGTTCTTGTATTAGTTTCATTAAAAAAAAGGATAATACACATACACACATACACATATATCATGGTAAATTCACTTGAATCATTTCTCTTACATAATATACTATCAAAGCTATATCAGAACTTATTTAGTCCATTATTATAGGCATTTAACTTATTTTCAGTACTTTTAGCTAACATAAAAAAAAATATGTTAAAGGGTATTCTTGCCAAAAGGCAACATCCTAAAAAATAGAATTGTTGCATGTAAGAAAGTGTGTAATTAAAATTTTAGCAAGTATTGCATAATTTTTAATCCACAGAGTTCCTCATTTATACTTTGATTGTTATACAGGAGAGTTGGTTTCCCCATGTCAAGTCCAGTCCCTGACATTATGGACCATTATTTATTCATTGTTTTGAGTTCTCACTGAAAATTTTATATTTTTAAATTTGGTTGTAAAAATCCTTTTAGCATTTTTTCCTTTAATTTACTGTTTTATTTTGACTGTTTTCCTAGCTTCTGTTGGTCTCATTTTTCCTTTTTTCTTCAGAATATTTACAGGTTTATGGTAGAAACCTTTGAATGTTTTATAATAGAACTCTCCCTCCTGCCTGATAGAAATTTAAAATTGTACTTAGGTTTATCTTTTTTCTTTTCCCATTTTTTTTTCAGTTTTTATAAAGCTGTCTTTGTTCCAGCCTTGTGATGTTTCTACAGTTTGTTTACTTTTTTAGTATTTATTTATCACTATTATTTCTATTTGCTTTCCATGATTTTTTTCTAAACTGTTAAAGTTTACAATGAATTTAAGTAGTATTGCAAAAGATTTTTGTCATTGTAATTTTAGATGTTTGCATAGATCAAGCCACACTAGAAGAGTCTGAGGAAAAGGCATCAGAATTTTACAAAACATTCATTTAAATTTGGCCAATTTTGCAAGACTTTGTGGGGAACCACTGCCACATAATTGGCCCTCAGAGGCTTGCTCCTTATTCCCTGTCTTCTTTACCTCCTTCAGGTATGCACCCATACACTGCTCTGCATGTAGGAATTCTTCAACCACCATGTTATTTAAAACTCTTCGTTCTTTACTCCCAAGCTTTACCTTTCTCATCCTCCTTCCTTTACCTTTCTTCCATTATATTTGTTATCATTTGGTATGCTACTAAATTTAAGTACTTTTATACATACATATGTATTAGTTATTTCTCATTCCAGAGTAAACTGGAGTTTTTTACCCTTCTATGCACTATTTCTGCACCAAGAACAATTCCTGGTTTTTTGAAAGTACTAAAAAATATTTTTTGATGAAAGAATAGTTGAACAAAATGTTTAGAAACAAAATGTTTAGAATCAAAATCAGAAGATGTCTTTTTTTGTGGGGGGGACCAGGGATTGAACTTAGAGGCACTCAACTACTGAGCCACATTGCATTGCTGATGGAATGAAAATTATTATTTAATCCTCATAGAATTAGAGTCTTAAGAGACTAAAAGAAGTGAGTTTATTTAGCCTGAAACCCCAGTAGACTTTCAAATGCCAGAGACCACAAAACACTTCATTTATATGCTTAGTTGTATAGCTTATTTATGATGTATACTAATAAAAATTTTTGAGTTTATAAATACAGATACATTTCCTGGGCACTGACTAGATGCTGGCAAACGGGTAGATTTGGTCATGTGTGTCTTGGACGTATGTGTGAATAAACAGATTTTTCTCCTTTTTCCCCTCCTTTTCCTTTTTCCCGGCAACAAGTAATAATATTTCTGTAGTGGATTTGAATGGAGTCACTTGTCTAGAGGTGGATTGGGGAATATTTCCTCTCTTTTACAAAAATTCACCTTGGTATTTTAATTCAGATAGCAATTTTCAGTGGTGTACCTGTAGCTATCAAGCATGAGCAAATTTTTAAATTGTTTCCTTCCATTGTTACTGCACAACTTTTTCTCAGGATTTCTCTTCCCCATTTAACTAGGGCATCTCTTGTGGCCTGTGATTGCTTGAAGTATACTTCTCTCTGCCAGGCAGTTGTTCTTTGCTTGGTCTGCCTTATCTCTTGGTTTATCACCCAGGATTTTCACTTAAAATTAGTGTGCATTATTACACATTTGAAAGAATAAAATGCGACTCATTCTTCTGAATGTACTCCTTCCTCTCAATTTTCCCCCATATTATTTGACTTGGAACAGTGAATGCTTGCTGGAGTTTTCAATGTAAGTTGCTCTTGTACTTGGAGCATGAGATGAGGGTGCGGCACTCTAGGGCACTCAGAAGAAGTTGCAGTGGACATCTACTTGTGTTATATGTCATATAGGAAATTGGTGTTAAATAGTATAGCAAAGCCTTTTGTAACAGAAAAAACCTTTCAGTATAAATTAACAATTTGCATTTTACAAATTCAAGTTTATAAAATACATAAGTTAAATTTTGAGGTGATTGAATGTCACTGTGTTTCAGTAAGCTGGATGAAATTGTCCCCTCTGGCTCTTAAAAGAATGGCTATTTCAAGCATAGACAAAACTTACTTTTGAGTTGTTATTATGAATTCTGTGGATAAAATTTAGATCTCTGTGAAATTCAGTCACTGAGCTACATCCCCAGTCCTTGTTTTTTTTTATTTTTTTGTAAAGGGGAAAGGGACTGGGTATCACAATTAAAAGGTCAAAGATGAGAAAGCAAGACTGGACAGGCAGAACCTTAGATGATGGTAAAATGTGACAAATTCTAGGTCAACGCAATCATGAGGAGACTGTTATCAGAAACTTTTTTTTTTTTTTTTGCGGTGCTGGGGATCAAACCCAGGGCCTTCTGCTTGCAAGGCAAGCACTACCGACTGAGCTATCTCCCCAGCCCTTGTTATCAGAAATGTATTCTGATATCAGTCTTTATTACTGATACCATACCCAGTCATTAGCAGATGTTATCCAGGAAGAACTTGGTCTGATCTTAAATGCTAAAGGTAACAGAGATTTTGGAGACTGTCAGCTAAATACATTCCTTGTCATGCAACAGATAGTCTTTTCCTGAAGGAGATATGATTAGGACATCTTCATGCATTATGTATGTATTATTCTTTTCTTTTCTCTTATTTTTTTATTATAAAGAAATGGGATATATATTGTTTCTCTGTTTCTACATGGAGTAAGACATACCACTTGTGTAATCATAAATTTACATAGGGTAATGTTTTTTGATTCATTCTGTTATTTTTCGCTTCCCCACACCCTCCCACCCCTCTTTTTCCTCTATACAGTCCTTTCATCCTCCATTCTTGCCCCCCTCCCTAATCCTAACTCTAACCCGAACACTAAACATTCCCACCCCCCATTATGTGTCATCATCCACTTATCAGCGAAATCATTTGTCCTTTGGCTTTTTGAGAATGGCTTATCTCACTTAGCATGGTACTCTCCAATTTCATCCATTTGCCTGCAAATGCCATAATTTTATCATTCGTTATGGCAGAGTAATATTCCATTGTATATATATGCCACAATTTCTGTATCCATTCATCAATTGAAGGACAACTAGGTTGGTTCCACAGTCTGGCTATGGTGAATTGAGCAGCAATGAACATTGATGTGGCTTTATCTCTGTAGTATGCTGATTTTAAGTTCTTTGGGTATAGGCCAAGGAGTGGGATAGGTAGGTCAAATGGTGGTTCCATTCCAAGCTTTCTGAGGAATTGCCATACTGCTTTCCAGAGTGACTGCACTAATTTGCAGCCCCACCAGCAATGTATGAGTGTACCTTTCTCCCCACATCCTTGCCAACTCCTATTGTTGGTTGTGATCTTGATAATCGCCATTCTAATTGGGGTGAGATGGAATCTTAGGGTGGTTTTGATTTGCATTTCTCTTATTACTAGAGATGTTGAACAGTTTTTCATATGTCTGTTGATTGCTTGTACATCTTCTTCAGTGAAGTGTCTGTTCATTTCCTTAGCCCATTTGTTGATTGGATTATTTGTATTCTTGGTGTAGAGTTTTTTGAGTTCTTTATATATTCTGGAAATTAGCGCTTTATCTGAAGTATGAATAGCAAAGATATTTTCCCACTCTGCAGGATTTCTCCTCACACTACTGATAGTTTCCTTTGCTGAGAGAAAGCTTTTTAGCTTGAATCTATCCCAGTTGTTGATTCTTGCTTTTATTTCTAGTGCTATGGGAGTCCTGTTAAGAAAGTCTGACCCTAAGCCAACAAGTTGAAGATTTGGACCTACTTTTTCTTCTATAAGGTGCAGGGTCTCTGGTCTGATTTCGAGGTCCTTGATCCATTTTGAGATGAGTTTTGTGCAGGGTGAGAGATAGGGTTTTAATTTCATTCTGTTGCATATGGATTTCCAGTTTTCCCAGCACCATTTGTGTAAGAGGCTATCTTTTCTCCATTGCATATTTTTGGCCCCTTTGTCTAGTATGAGAAAATTGTATTTATTTTGGTTTGTGTCTGTGTCCTCTATTCTGTACCACTGATCTACCTATTTTGGTACAAATACCACGCTGTTTTTGTTACTATTGCTTTGTAGTACAGTTGAAGACCTGGTGTTGTGATACCCCCTGCTTCGCTCTTTCTGCTGAGGATTGCTTTAGCTATTCTGGGTTTCTTATTCTTCCAGATGAATTTCATAATTGCTTGCTCTATTTCTGTAAGGTACATCATTGGGATTTTAATTGGAATTGCATTGAATCTGTATAACACTTTTGGTAGTATGGGCATTTTGACAATATTAATTCTTCCTATCCAAGAATCTGTGAAATAGTTCCATCTTCTAAGATTTTCTTTAATTTCTTTCTTTAATGTTCTGTAGTTCTCATTGTAGAGGTCTTTCACCTCTTCTGTGAGATTGATTCCCAAGTATTTTATTTTTTTCGATGCTATTGTGAATGGGGTAGTTTTCCTAACTTCTCTTTCTGAGGTTTCATCACTTATGTATAAAAATGCATTGGATTTATGAGCACTGATCTTGAAACCTACTATTTTACTGAATTCTGTTATGAGTTCTTAAAGTTTTCTGGTGGAATTTCCAGGTTCCTCTAAATATATAATCATGTCATCAGTGAACAGGGATAGTTTGAATTCTTCTTTTCCGATTCGTATCCCTTTAATTTCTTTGGTTTGTCTAATTGCTATGGCTAGAGTTTCAAGGGTGATGTTGACTAGAAATGGTGAAAGAGGGCATACCTGCCTTGTTCCAGGTTTAGGAGGAATGCTTTCAGTTTTTCACCATTTAGAATGATATTGGCCTTTGCAATTTTAAGGAATGTTCCCACTATTCCTGTTTTTTTCTAGTGTTTTGACAATGAAGTGATGCTGTACTTTATCAAATGCTTTTTCTGCATCTATCGAAATAATCATGTGATTCTTAACTTTAATTCTGTTGATATGGTGAAAGACTTTTATTGATTTCCGGATGTTGAACCAAACTTGCATCCCTGGGATAAAACCCACTTGATCGTGGTGCACTATCTTTTTAATATATTTTTGTATGCAATTTGCTAAAATTTTGTTGAGAATTTTTGTGTTGATGTTCATTAAGAATATTGGTCTGGAATTTTCTTTCCTCGATGTGTCTCTGTCTGGTTTAGGTATCAGGGTGATATTGGCTTTATAGAATGAGTTTGGGAGGGTTCCCTCCTCTTCTATTTCATAGAATACTTTGAAAAGTATTGGAATGAGCTCTTCTGTAAAGGTTTTGTAGAACTCGGCTGAGAACACATCTGGTCCTGAAATTTTCTTTTTTGGTAGGCTTTTGATGACCTCTTCTATTTCATTGTTTGAAATTGATTTATTTAAGTTGTGTATATCCTCCTCATTCAGTTTAGGTATTTCATACGTCTCTAGAAACTTGTTGATGTCTTGGAGGTTTTCTGTTTTGTTGGAGTATAGATTTTCAAAATAGCTTCTAATTATGTTTTGTATTTCACTGATGTTTGTTATGATATTTTCTTGTTTATTCTGAATTTTAGTAATTTGAATTTTCTTCCTCTTTCTGTTTGTTAGTGTGGCTAAGGGTTTATCAGTTTTGCTTATTTTTTCAAATAACCAATTCTTTATTTTGTTAATTTTTTTGATTGTTTCTTTTGTTTCAGTTTTGTTCATTTCGGCTCTGATTTTAGCTATTTCCTGTCTTCTACTACTTTTGATGTTGGTCTGCTCTTCTTTTTCTAGGACTTTGAGCTGTAGTATTAAGTCGTTTATTTGTTGATTTCTATTTCTTTTGTTGGATGCGTCCCATGAAATGAATCTTCCTCTAAGTACTGCTTTCATAGTGTCCCAGAGATTTTGATATGTGTCTTTGTTCTTGTTTATTTCTAAGAATTTTTAAATTTCCCTCCTCATGTCTTCTGTTATCCATTCATCATATAATAGTGTATTATCTAGTCTCCAGGTTTTGGAGAAGTTTCTGTTGTTTATTCTGTCATTTATTTCTAATTTCAATCCATTATGATCTGATAGAATACAAGGTAGTATCTGTATCTTCTTGTATTTGCTAACAGTAGCTTTGTGGCATAAAATATGGTCTATTTTAGAGAAGGATCCATGTGCTGCTGAGAAGAAGGTGTACTTGTTCTTTGTTGGATGGTATATTCTATATATGTCCATTAAGTCTAAATTATTGATTGTGTTATTGAGATCTATGGTTTCTTTATTCAATTTTTGCTTGGAAGATCTATTCAGTGGTGAGAGATGTGTGTTAATATTCCCTAGTGTTATCATGTTGTGGTCTACTTGATTTCTGGAATTGAGAAGGATTTGTTTGTCGTACATGAATGAGCCAATGTTCGGGGCATAGATATTTATGATTTTTATATCTTGCTGATTTATGCTTCCCTTAAGCAGTATGTAATGTCCTTCTTTATCCCTTCTGACTAGTTTTTGCTTGAAGTCCACATTACCTGAAATGAGGATGGTTACTCCCGCTTCTTTTCTGTGTCCATGTGCATGGTATGTTTTTTTCCCATCCTTTCACCTTTAGTCTATGGGTATCTCTTTCTATGAGATGAGTTTCTTGCAGTCAGCATATTGTTGGATTTTTTTCTTTTTATTCCAATCTGCCAGTCTATGTCTTTTGACTTATGAGTTCAGGCCATTAACATTCAGGGTTATTATTGTGACATGATTTGTTTTCCCATTCATTTGACTCATATTTGTTTTTTGACATGATTTGGTTTCTCCTTTATTTGGCTATTCCTTTAGGCTAGTTCCTCCTGTTGCTGATTTGCATTGTTGTTTTTCATCTCTTCCTCATGGAATATTTTGCTGAGAATGTTCTGTAATGCTGGCTTTCTTTTTGTAAATTTCTTAAGCTTTTGTTTGTCATGGAAGGATCTTATTTTGTAGTCAAATCTGAAAGTAAGATCTGTTGGGTATAAGATTCTTGGTTGGCATCCATTTTCTTTTAGGGCTTGGTAAATGTTGTTCCAGGCCCTTCTAGCTTTTAGGGTTTGGATTGAAAAATCTGCTGATATTCTTATTGGTTTCCCCCTGAATGTAATTTGATTCTTTTCTCTCGTGGACTTTAAAATTCTGTCTATATTTTGTATGTTAGGTATTTTCGCAATAATGTGCCTTGGTGTGGGTCTGTTTTAATTTTGTATATTTGGAGTTCTATAGGCCTCTTGTACTTGGTTTTCCATTTCTTTCTTCAGATTTGGGAAATTTTCTGATATTATGTCAATGAATAAATTGTTCATTCCTTTGGTTTTTTTCTCTAAGCCTTCCTCAATCCCAATATTCTTAAATTTGGCCTTTTCATGATATCCCATAATTCTTGTAGATTCAGGTCATGATTTCTTAGCATCTTCTCTGTTTTTTCAACTTTGCTTTCAAGGTTAAATATTTTGTCTTCAATATCTGAGGTTTTGTCTTCCAGGTGTTCTATCCTATTGGTTATGCTTTCTGTAGAGTTCTTAATTTGGTTTATTGTTTCCTTCATTTCAAGGATTTCTGTTTGTTTGTTTTTTTCAGTATCTCTAACTCTTTAATGAAATGATTTCTTGCTTCCCATATTTGCTCTTTTAACTGTTGATTGGTGCGATCATTTAATGCCTTATTTGTTTCTTCATCTCCTCCATCAATGCCTGTGTTTGCTCTTTCATCTCCTCATTTGCTCCCTGATTGTTTTAATTATGTACATTCTGAACTCCCTTTCTGACATTTCTTCTGCTGTGCTGTCATTGGGTTTTATTGATGTAGTATCTAGGTTTGCTTGGGTCATATTCTTCCCTTTTTTTCTCATATTGGTCAGATATCAGTGGTACTCTGAGATATTGCATATTCCCTCTTTTGGTTTATAGTGTCCCTGTAGATTTCCAGTATATCTCCTCCCAGCCTTCAGTAGCCTGAATTCTTGGAGGAAGTTGATAATTCAGTGTTTCCAAAGAAAGCTGCCCCTAGCCCGCTACTGGTTCCAGGGCTTGGAGCTGGCTCTGTGCGAAAAGGTTTTCAGTGGGCTGTCCGCTCTGAGAAGATGGCCTTGGAAGGAGCCTACCACCGGAGGGAGCAGGGCTTCTTGGGGAAGTCCTTGGCTGCCCTGCCCTTGATCCAGAGGTTGCCTGCAGGCCAGATCTTGCCGCTGACTCTGGGACTTGGAGCTGGCTCTCTGCAGAAATGTTTTCATTTTTTGGCCTAATCCATGAACGTGGCCATGGAAGAAGCCTGCTGCCAGTGGGAGCAGGGCTACCTGGAGAAGACTCTAGCTGTCCTGCCCTGCTCTGAGAAGTCATTCCTGTCCAGGCCTGCAACCCGGGCCGAGCTTCACCTGGTGGGGGAGACTCACCCAGTGACTCTATGTTAGTCCAAGTCTCTCAGTACCTCCCCTTCTTGAATCCTGGGTTCTGGAGTGACAGAAGATGCACTCACCCTCTCTTCTGCCATCTTGGATAGTGCCATGGAAGGAGCCTGCTGCCAGAGGGAGCAGGGCTGTTGGAGAAGTCTCTGCCTGCCCTGTCCTGGTTCCTAAGACTGCCTGTGGGCCAGAGCTCACTGCTGGCTTTGGGACTTGGAGCTGGCTCTGTGCAGAAAGGCTCTCACTGGGTGGCCTGCTCTGAGAAGCTGAGTATATTTATTTTTAAATTTTAACATGTAGTAAGTAAATTAAAAGCTTTAAGTAATACCTTCCATCTCTTTCTGTTGTCTCCAGTCTACCACTTGAATTTTCTTTAACATGTCTATCTACTGAATTTTCATAAACATGATGTTTTCTGTGGAATACCTCAAAAATCAAAGATTGATTATATCCCTATCATTGAGCATACAAACTGAAGTGCTAAACTTAGGATCATGGGTTGGACCCAGAGTTCTTCACTCTTTCTTTTCATTTTCCTCTCCCCAACTAATGAAGAAAAGCTAAATGAAAAGAGATCATTGCTTTGTTTGATCTAGGAAAGTATCATGTGTTGTCTTCTTGTACTTATAAGCAAGATGCCATACCCCTTCAAGAAAACAGGGAGATTTTCAGGATACAACATCATGCAGATATGCCTGAAACTTATTATCATTCTCAAGCCTAATATTACCTGGATCTTCAATTCTGTTATTGTTAGCCCTCACTCCTAATGTCAAAAAAAAAAAAAAAAGGATATAGTTTGAATCCAGAGTGCTTTGCCTTGCACTATATCTATGTCTTTTATTTGTTTATTTGTTATTTGTTTATTTATTTATTTAGAAACAGGGTTTAATTTACTTGCTGGGGTTCTTAATTATTGAGACTTGACTGAAAGTTGTGGTCCTGCCTTAGCCTACTGAGTCACTAGGATTAAAGGGATGTGTTAATACATCTGGCAAGTCCTGAAATTTTACACAGCCTTTTTAAATCCATAACATAATCTATGTGATGAGTCATTCATGTATCTTCAAAAATTGCTTATGAGTACACTGAAAACCTTAGCAAAATAAATTTATTTTAAAGTAAACCGTAGCAAAATTTATCTGACTTTGTGTTCTTTTGGGTTATCATTGCATTTCATTAGATAAATCAATGTGGAGAAAGAGAAAGACTACCCATAAGGAGTCTCATCAAAATATTCACCAGGGACATTGGAGATTGTGTCTAGGTGTTTGTAAGCCAGGAAATTAAATTCAAAATCCCTGCATAATGCAGAAAACTCCATAACTAAAAAGAGAGACAGGCAGGTAGGCAGGTAGACAGTGAATGTGTTTTATAAAGAAGTGTTTAGAAATATCTTGATGGAGATGCATTTTCCAGGGTATATGTTTATCTTTGTGTGCATCAAAACTAAACTCTAGAGGAAATGGAACAAGAGAAATTAGTATTAATTTCAATATTTAGCATTTATGCTTGGAAAAAAATATTGCTTTTCTGTTTTGTCTTTCTTATCCCTGATGTGGATGTTTCTCTGAGACCTTTTCAGGAGAAAAGACTCTCTTAAAGTTAAAGTTACATCCACAGGAAGGTATTCCCTATTAGCATAAAACAAGTGTCTCCAAACATCTCACATCTTGAAAGTAGTTTTGAAAAGTTCTTCAATCTTTGAGATTTTGTGGATTGAATACTTGCAGATAAAAAAGTGGATGATCTGGGAGAGGTATTTTAATGGATTAGACCGTTTATGCCAATCATATTGTTAAATAAATATTAAATATCTAACCCAAGTTATTATGTATAATGTTTTGACTGAAGTTATGGTACAGGAACAAAGATGTTATCAATAAGGAAAAGATGGCAATATTTTTATAAAACTATTAACTGTTATACTTTACAGCAGCTCAAAATCACACAGAATAGTTTTGTTTGTGGAAAATATGTAAAGCAAAAGAGTTATGTTTCAACAGAAGTAAAAGGTTATGCAAAAGTTCTGACCCATTCCTGAGAGCCAGATGCTATTGTTTGAGGAAAATACTCTATTTTTAAAAGTTTAAGACTACAAAGTTCTCCTATAGCACAGTAGAAATAAAGCACACATACCTCAAGATTTTGTGGCAGGTGTTTATGTTATGGAATTCAAGGAAAAATCCCTTGTTTTTTTAGGCACACCATTTATGTATGAAAATATGTGTGTGAGGGAACCTGAATTACCACTCTAATTTTGACAAGAGCTGTGATCAGGTTGGGGTATTCTGCTTTTATCACTGAAACCATGAATGAGTCAAGAATGAAGTGACATTATTTTGCTCTCTGATACAGTTTTAATGCAACAGTCTCTTTCAGGGAGCCCTGTTTCAGAGCGTTATTTTCCCAAATAGGAATGCGTGTTTGGAAAATATTTTAATGTAATCTTTTGCTTTTTTTGTGTACAATTTATGAGTTCTGCTAATTTGGAACAGAATACTCATATTTCTACTTTTGTCTGTCTTAGTATTTGTTTACTAGCCAAAGAACTCTCTCTACTGAATTGCAATTGTTTTTAACTCCCAGAAAGACTAGCAGAGAAAAATATAATTCATGTAATTACTGCTGTGAAAATATATACCTAATGTTAAGAAAAATTATCTCAGAAACAAGGTAATTCGGAAGATAAGTTCTTCACTATAGACTCCATGAAAGAGTTTCTTCAAATTTCCATGAAATTTATATTTCAAGTTAAGGTTGTTTATGTAACATTCCTTCATTACTCTGGTAGAAGGCAGTTTCTGGGTTGTGAACTTCAAGTCTTCCCTGTTGGTTGGACTCTGAGTTACTTTTGCATAATCTTTGGACCTACAAGGAACACTTTAGAAATTGATGCATTTAAACTGTAGTGAATCAGTTAAATTCAGTTAATCAACAACTTTTGGAGGCAATTTGTTTTGTCAAGTAATTGGCCTAAATGGGAAAAATACTATAAAAGAAGAAAATGTAAATTATCAGTGGATTTCATGTTACTTTGTTTTTATGTACTCTCTGTTTATGTCATTTTGTGACCCTTTATTCTGCTTTTATGTGTCATGTTAGCTCTGTCAAATCCAGAGCCCTAACTGCTGATTTATTTGATAGTTATCTTATGTAAAACATATGTGCATAGCCTATATATTTTAGTAGCATTGCACTGTATGTACTGTCTTTGGGAATTCAGTGATCTCTATAAACACCTCTGAATTCTTTTTGAGTTTGCTGCAGATTGTCCTTCTGTTTTCAATTTAGTTTAGCATATAGATAGTAAAACTCACCTTTTTAATGACAGAATTGGAAAAAAGGAACTGAGTTTTCTAAAAATTTCAGTACCTTTTGTTATGACTCTCAATTTTCAATCTTCAAAAGATTTCAACAACAACAAAAAATCTGGATAGCCACAATAACAGACACATAGAAAATACCCAGCTAACAATTATGCTTTAAATGTATTTAGTGATTAATTTTTTTATTTATTTTTACTAATTCTTATTTTGATTTTACCTCAGCTGCTTTTAAAACAAAGACATAGCTTCCCCACTATAAAAAGAGCAATCAGGAAGAAATAGTATATAGGTTTCTCCTTTTCTTATTCACACTGAATTATGGAAATAAAGTAATGGAAATTAGGCAGAGGAACATCTTTGAGTGTTGTGGGTGTCTTATTGGGAGTAGCCTTCATGCATTCTCTTCAAAATATATTTTATCTTCTTACTTGGTTAAGCTCCTGTATTTTGTAAATCATACATCATAAGAAAAATACATATTTTATTAAATGAAATAATGCATCAAAGAATGAGAGTATCTTATAATCAAAAGTTTATGTTCTACTTAAGTCCTCTGCTTTCCACTATTCACAATTGAAATTAAGACTTGTCCTTGAATGATTATTGGTTGATTATTATTTGTTCGCTTGTCTGAAAGTCATTATTTATAGCTGTACTTATTTCTTTTTTATTCTATAGAAAGAACTCAGATACAGCAAGTGAAGTTGTCAGCATGTCATTACCAGTGCTAAGGATAAATGTAAGTTACCTTGCTGGATCTTCTTAATGTTAAAGAGATGTGATAAATTATATACAATGTAGTATTTAATAATTTAGTTGTGAATATTATCCCTCCTATTATTGGACAAGTCATTATCAGAGATACTAATGATATTGTATACTTAAGAATTTACTCCATAGTAGAATTTTTATATAAATAACATTTGACATATTTGGTGGCTGCAGGTTCTAAGGATAAAATGATTGATACCTGTAGTTAAAAAAAAAATCTATGATTGGATAATGGACTTGAAAAACTTTAATATGAATAGCATAATCTTCCTGGTTCCTTTTGGCCTTTGCTTTTTTTTTTTTTTCTTGTTTCTGAGGCAGAAGCAAGTTTAAACCATTTTCTAGTGGAAAAGATGTAATATTTGAAGATGACTGAGGGGAGAGGAAATTGAAGGTTGTCTCATTGCTTTCCTTATAAGTTATGTAAACAAGGGCTCGGGAGATAGCTCAGTCAGTAGAGTGCTTGCCTTGTAAGCACAAGGCCCTGGGTTCAATGCCCAGCTCAAAAAAAAAAAAGTTATGTAAACAACACAAAATGAGCACTTATAGTAATAGGAGTGACATTTAGAAGACTGAAAAGTAAGGAAAGTACTTGAACAACATTATTTCTTCAGAGAGATTCTCTATTGTTTTAAAAATATGATTAATATGATGTGTTATGATACATTTAAGATATGTCATAGTATTATTGACTGCATTTACATTAGCACTAACACAATCCTATAATAAGCCCTTAAGAATTCAGGGAAACCAAACTTTGGAATATGGTTTATTAGCAAAATTTAGTAATGTATTTACAGTATAATTAAATTTTGTATGAATTCATAAACCAGGCACATCTGCATTGATTTCTTACCTAGATAAGAAGATGCTAGAACACTTTTAAATGCTCTACACTGAGAAAACAGAGCCAACATTAATGCAGCTCACCAACTGATGTGAATACTCATTCCACAAAAGGTATTTTAAAGAATCGTTTTTTCTTCACTTATACTTAGACCTCATAACAGATGTGGGAAGGACTGTTGCATTAGGTAGTTGTTGCCAACTGTAAGAGTGTGTATGGTGGAAATTCAGGCAACAAACAGATTCCTTACAGTAAAACCCAAATGGTAAACGGCAGTACATTTTGCTTTGCAACAAACTTAGTCACAGTACTAGCCACCATAAAGTCTATATATAGATTTTTCCCTTTTATAGGACACAAATATCCCTGTGGAATAAAAATGTGCACTCTTCAAGACACTGCACTGTGACACAGAAATCAAAAGTACTGCATCACCACTTCCAACCTCCTACAGTTCTTCCTCATGTAAGAGGTTCCCCCTAGAATGCAGTGCCAATTTATCCTGAAACCCAGGCACCTGACTGTGTCTCAGGATTCAAATGGTGAGTTTGCTTTTCCTCCTTTACAAGAACCTTCCTTTGGCACAAGATTTCCTTCCTGAGCACAAATTTAGTACAAAGAAAAGTATCCAAATTTTCATCCTGATGAAGTACTTTTTCTTTTGATTTTTCTAGTATTTTAAAAGGAAAAGCTGAAGGTTTAAGGGTATGGTTTTATAAGTAAGCAATAGGCATGACTTCTCTATAAGTAGCAGTAAGTAGCAATATAGTCACTCCCTTTTTTTTTTCTTCCACTTTTCCTTTTAACCTCTTGCCCATACCACAGTCAAAGAAGCTATAAGTGCTTCTTTGTACTCAAATACAGTATGTGTGTGCTTCCTGAAATATTCACATTATATAAAAGAAGTTACACATTGATGGGTATCAGAAGACAGCAAAGTCTTACCTGGATACTTGTACGGGTTAGTATGTGAGCACCAACATGCTTTGTAGAGAAGTCTCTTCTTAGCTGAATAATCTAATATACATTCTGTGTGAAATCTCTCTTACCCACAACACTGTGTGGATTCTTACATGGTAAGTGTGGTGATCAATGAAAGAGCCTCATAATTTACCATACTTTTGCTCTTCCTTAAATTATACAAGTATTACTTCATAAGAAACAAAATAAAATGGATAATAACAAAAAAAAATGTGATTTTGAAGAGAAACAGAATTTCTACATCTCTCTTTTTCACTCTGAACCAACTAAAGGATCTAGTGAACAGTGTCATTGTGTTTTGCAAATGAGCAAACATAGGCTCAAGAGGGAAAGTGTAGAACTAGTGAGATCATTAAGGACAACTCACTTTCTGCCACATGTCAAATTATGAGCATAATCTGAATGCCAGATGAAATTCCAAAATATTTTGTCTTCCTATGACACAATTGATGTAGTATTAAAGAAAATGTGTCTCATACTACTTTTAACTTTAATTTATAATGACACCATTTTGTGGAAAAATTGTATCCAAACTTAAGGAAAACTGACAAATCACTATTCATTGTAAAGTTTTATTTTTATTTTTTTATTTGATTTAGGTATTACACATATTAGGTTTGATCCTTTAAAAGAGAACCTCCCTTAAAGCTTTTAAAATAATTTAGTTAACATTATTATTTTCATACTAAAACAGAGTCTCTTAAGTAACTGGAATTTTGGAATGTGCTGTGTCTATTTCCTGCCACTCTGACACTTGACACAGTCTGTTGGAGTAAAGGATCTGACACTTGACACAGTCTGTTGGAATAAAGGACTCAACACTTGACACAGTTCTGTTGATCATCCTCCCTCTTGGGGGCCATAGGTGTGGCATGTCTCCATGTGTAGTTGCTTTTTTAATATTAATAATCAATATATTCTTAGAAATTTATTGGAAAAGACATTGGGAAGTTTATACTGTATTGGGACACAAAATAGTGCACAATAAAAATTTGGCAGTAGTACATAGATAAAATATATGAAAATAAACAATTGTAGCTGTGCTTGAGTTTAAAGGAGCCTGTGATTACTTTAGTATAATAATAGTTGGATAAAGAGGCATTCCTCTGAGCTTGGATGGGGTGTTTAGTCTTTGTTGCTTTCTTAGTTTCAATAGTTGATTGTACAACTACTTTACATAATAAAAACTTTAAGGTTAGTCATAAATATAATTTGTGCTTTTACTATGTTTAGTCTGATTCTTTGAGAATCAGAATAAGACTGTATTCTGCTATTATAAAAATTAGAATAGACTAAATATTAACTATAATTTGATTTCTTTGCCCTTCAATAATAGTAAAATTTTCTCACTGTTAAACACTGGAGTTCATGGTGGGGGTGGTTTCTCAGAAAATCTACTGATGTGTTTGTTTGGAAGATTGAAGGCTGCCAGATCATGGTACCCTCAGTTTAGCTGGGAGACAAGGTTTTTTTATTCTAGCTGGGATATAAGGTTATTTTGGTCTGAACTGCTATACAGAGAGAATGTGTACTTTGAGAAGAAGCATAGATTGTACTTTTGAATGTTGTTTTTGTTTTAAATTAACCAAAAATGATATAATCATTACTAAAGAAAAATTTCTATAAAAAGGCTGGCAGAAAAAATAAAGATAGATTTAACCTCAGAACACTTGGTGTCTTGATGTGCTGTTTCTCCACCATGCTGATGCCTCCCATCCACCTAAGTCCCCTGAACCCTGCTAGTGCTGGACCTCTGCAGGTATTTCTTTTTTTTTTTTTTTTTTTTTTTTTTTACTATGCCACATTGATTCAAAATTTTAAGTTTTTGGGGAACAAATGGTCATAACTGCTCTCTGTGCCCTTTGTTCATTTTCTTTTCATTATGTTTTCTTTCTAGAAGCCCAGATTCCTTTTTACTGCAACCTGCTGTGCTCTGCCACTTTCTCCATCCATTAGTGCCATCACATATTTCTTCTTGCCTCCATGCACAACTTAAATCACATGTTTATCAGGATAAGAACCTTCTTGCAGATATATTGTTTGATCCTCCCTAATTTTCTCTACATCTGAGAATATCTCACCTCTTGCTGAAATCTAAGTACTCCTAGAGGAAATCATATAGCAGAAAGGCAGTTTGGAATCAATAATGTCCAAACTCTAAAGGCAACTCCATATTGGCTGGACTGTCTTAACTATATTTTTCTAAGGTAGTTTCCAATTTTTTCAGTCATGTTTCATACACATTTCCCAAACTTTCACAAATAACTTTTTCATGTTCTGTTGAACTCACCTCAAACATTTTACATTCCTGAAGTTGTTAATGGTTCAGTTATCAGGAACTCCTTTTCCATAAATCTCCAGGTCACTGTTCTGCTAGCTTAATTGCAAGTTGTTTAAATCTGCTCACAAATGTCTGATCTAGGTGTTAACCAGAGATGTAGGCAGAAGTTGTCCACAAATCTTAGGGTTTCTACTATTATGTTTTCTTCTTTCTGGCATTCCCTCTTTCCATGAGCTGTGGTTGTTGCTGTCTTTATTTTCTAGTTCTGCAAGCCAGCCAGACTAAAGGTTTCTCTTGAAATATTGTCAACCCCTCTTCCCTTTTCTTTTCTCATGTTAAAAAAATGAATGAAGAGAAAACCCCACACCCCAGTGCCATGCCATTTCCTTCTTCCAAGTGTTAAACTTTTACATGTATTCTCTATCTTAATTTAGTCATTCTTTGGTGGCCCCATGAAAAATTAATTCCTTTGTCCAATGTTTTAAAAATTTATCTGTGCTTTTGTGAAGGGGGTAGGGAAGAAGAGAAATGGCCCAATGTAGAAATAAATTTTAAAGTGTTTTATTTTTATATTTAAATGGTGTGAAAATCCATAAACTTTTATGTTGGAGTTAAATATTTTGAGACTATGGTATGGTAAAAGCATAATGCCTATTTCATTTCCCTTAACTCTGCCTATTTTGCTACTAACACCTTTCCCCACATAAGCCCTTTCTCACTTTTAGTGTAAAGCACTGTGCCAGATGCTCATTGCCCTGGTTTCACTTCCCTCCTTTCCACTGAGTAGATGTGGCTTACTTTCTTCTGACTGCCTTTGATGCTTTCTTTCTCCCTGATGATGTTTCATCTACTCCTATACCTGCTTTTATCTTCACCACCACTAGTCTTGCTCACTTCACTGAAACCAGTCTTTGTTTCCCTTGAGTCACTGTGAACAGGCTAATCTCACTCATATTTGTGGCTTTCCATGCTGCCTTCAACATACTTTCTAAAATTGTGTACTGGAAAGATATGTGAGAAATTTTGCAGTTGTAAAGGAAGGGGAAAATAATCTAGAAAATTACTCCTTTATCTCCATTATCAGGAGTAGAGTGAGACATCAAGTAATAAACATTGCTTTTTTCTGGAGAACAACTTAATACAAACAATACCTCTTCTCATTTTTACTTCATCTTGCCCTCTTTTTTTCTCTCTTCCCTTTCTTCTTCTCACATTGTTTTTTTTTTTCCAATATTTAATTGTGGCCTAATTCAGTTTTCAACATTTTTACATAGCTTGTCCTATCTTCTATAATGGTAAAATATATGTGTAGGCATAAAGCGCTTTATAAACTTGTTTTTCTTCAGTAAAAGAAACTTCCTTTTGCCTGTGAAATTTTGGGAGATAAACTCAAGTAAACAATTCAGTGAAATTCCCCAAAAGGAACATAAAATAAGTTTCTCTATGATTTATAAGATAATTATAATTATAATGTAAACTCATAGGTTTCCTTTTTGTTAATAATGAACCGCTGTAAGAATTTTGCATCTTTCAGCTACTGTAATAAACATATTCTAAAGTAGATATTGTAGGAGCAAGGATAAATGAATTTCACTAGTTTCCTTCATTTTCAATTTTTCTGAGATTCAGAGTGGGATATTCTTAGAACATCTATCATAATCTGGGCCAGATGCTGTAGTTTGAGTACGAATTTGGAAACTTCACCCATCCCAGCAAAATCTCCCAAGCCAGGACAGCTGTTTGGAGTGCTTCTAGCAGACATCTGTGAGGATGACCATCCACCCAAACCTGTACTGGTACCTCTTGTTCTAGACTGTAAACTGTGGGTAAGGATATTTGGGAGGGAATTTCTCTGGAATGCAAATGTGTCTCCACTTGGGAATATGATAGACACCATTGGCATTATCTGAGCATTTTATTCTTATTTGAAAAATTTTTAAGAAGCTCATGTAGCAATTGCAACATAAGGAAGAGATAATCTAATCTGTTTCATGAAAAAGCAGCATAAACCTGCTCAGATAAATTATACTATGCCTGCAAAGAATCAACATTGCCCCTCACATATCCTTTCTCAAACTCCACACAGTTCTTAAAGTCTTCTTTGTCACTGTAACAGAAGAGACTTCTCAATCTTGTGTTTTCTGAGATTTTAAAGACTGGTTTACAAGTATTTCCATAATTTCTTCATCAAGATATATTCTGTGGGATATAATTATCCTTCTTTTATAGAAGAAAACCACTGAGTTTGCATTTTATCCCACTGACACATACAAAACACTGATAAGAACATTTATTGAGGGATGGAGTTGTGTATCAGTGGTAGAGAACTTGCCAAGAATGTGTGAGGCACTGAGTTGAATTCTCAGCACCACATATAAATAAACTAATGAAAATAAAGGTCCATCAGCAACTAAAAAAATTTTAAAAGAGACATTGAATGAGTATCCAGTATCCTTCAAGCTTTATAATAAATGGATGGCATTTTATATTATGTTGTACCTCTGTATATGGCAGACACTATGATTGTCATTTTATCATTTTATCTTTTACAACAATTTAAGGGGCAATTATTATTATCATCAACATTGTTACCTAAAAAATGAAAAAGTAACCACAGAATATACAGTTACATATGAAATAACTGGCTTTCTAATCTCACAAATGGTTTGTCTCCAAAATCTTTTCTTTTTCAACACTGCAGGTAGAAGACATAAAAATAGAAAAACAAGAAATTAGAGAAAATTTAAAATCTACTCTGAGTAATTTTAAAATATATAATGTTATTGTTAAATATAGTTACCATGTTAAAGAAGAAATCATCTGAACTTCTTTTCATCTAACTGAAATCTTGTATCAATTGACCAATATATCTTCAGCCCAAGTCCCTGATCACGACCATAGTATTTTCTTAAAATTGACTTGAACACTTCTAGTCATCTCTCTGGCTCTGGTGCCTCACTGCTCTCAAATTTACCTCTGACAGTCAAAGAAAGCAAATGCCTGTTCTCTTGAATGTACAACTTCAAGCAGTCAGCTAACATAAGGTCTTGCAGAGAATTAAAAGAAAAACTGAATAATGGATTTGAAGTAAAACTGAACTGTGAATCTGTTATTGTACTATTGTCTTAAAGGTTGAAGTCCATCTTTACATATCCCATTATGTAGTTATGGAGCAAGATACATGGTTTCTTTCAGTATGTGTAATATTTCTTTCTGGAAAGAGCTAGAAGGTATACATAAAATTTCACGAAGTTGACATTGGACATTAAAAGTCACCACCAATCATAAGATATGTCAGATGTGCTTTAATTTTTCCTTCTACTACTCTCAACTTCACTTCTGCCACCCTTTGCACAAAATCAAATTAAATTAAAAAAAATATTTTGTTCTTTCTAGCTATTCATGAAAGAAAGTAGAGTCTGTTTTGACATATTAATACAAACATGGAGTGTATCTTTTTTACTTTATTTTAAAAATTTAGATGTTTTAGTTATATAGGACAGTAGAATCCATTTTGATATAATTATACAAACAAGGAATATATCTTATTCTAATTAATACCCCATTCTTGTGGATGTACATGGTGATGGGGTTCACTGAAATTTTCATATATGTACACAGGAAAATTATGTCAGATTCATTCCACCATTTTTGCTTTGCTTATAACTCTTCCTTCCCTCCATTCTTTATTGACTACTCTACTGAACTTCTATTTTACCCCCTTATTGTGGGTTAGCTTCCACAAATTGGAGAGAACATTATTCCTTTGGATTGTGCACACTGACTGACTTTACTTAGCATGATAGTCTCCAGATCCATCAATTTACTGGCAAATGTCATAAAGCCATTCTAGTTTATGGCTGAGTAATACTCCATTATGTGTGTGTGTGTGTGTGTGTGTGTGTTATATCACATTTTATTTATTCATTCATCTTTTGAAGGCCACCCTGGTTGGTTCCATAACTTAGCTATTGTCAGGTGCACTGTTATTAACATGAATGTGGCTGTGTCACAAGTGTGCTAATTTTAATTCCTTAGGATATATACCAAGAAATGGGATAACTGCATTGAATGGTTGGTGCCATTCCTAGTTCTTTTGAGGAATCTAAGGAATCTACATACTGCTTTCCAGAGTGGGTTCATCAATTGACAATCCCACCAGCAATGCATGTGTGAATGTACCTTTTCCCCCACATTCTCACCAATATTTATTGTTAACTTGTATTCTTGATAATTGCCATTCTGACAGGAGTGAAGTGAAATCTCAGTGCAGTTTTAATTTGCATTTCTCTAATTGCAAGAGATTTTCAACTTTTTTTATATATTTGTTGACCATTCATATTTCTTCTTTTGAGAAGTGTCTGTTCAGTTTCTTTGACCATTTATTGATTATTTGTTTTGTGTTGTTAAGCTTTTTAAGTTCTTTGCACACTCAGGAATTTAGTGCCTTATCTGAGGTTCAGATGGTAAAGATTTTCTCCCATTTTATAGGCTCTCTCTTCATGCTCTTGATTGTTTCTCTGTGAAGAAGTTTTTTAGTTTGATGTCATCACATTTATTAATTTTTTTATTTAATTATTGCACTTCAGGAGTCTTGTTGAAGAAGTTGGTTACTAAGTCAACTTGATGGCATGTGGGGCCTTCATTTTCTTCTAGTATGAGCAGGTCTCTGGTCTAATACCTAGGTTTATCATCCATGTTGAGCTCAGTTATTTGCAGGGTGAAAGAGAAGGGTTGAATTTCATTTCACTACACATGGATTTCCAGATTTTCCAGCACCAGTTTTGAAGATAATATGTTTTCTCCAACATATATTTTTGGTGCCTTCGTTCAGTATGAGATTATTCAATTTATGTGGTTTTGTCTCTGTGCCTTCTACCTTTTTCATATTTTATATAGGGACAAGGTCTTGGAGAATCTCTTGGGCCTTGTTAAATTGTTGAGACTGTCTTTGAACTCCTGAATCCTCCTGCCTCTGTGTCCGAAGCTGCTGGGACAGTATACTGATTTTTTTTTTAAGTCTTTTTTTTTATTGTAAACAAACGGGATACATGTTGTTTCTCTGTTTGTACATGGCATAAAGGCATACCATTTGTGTAATCATACATTTCCATAGGGTAATGTTGTGTGATTCATTCTGTTATTTTTTCCCTTCCCCCCACCCCACCCAACCCTCTTTTCCCTCTATACAGTCCTTCCTTCCTACATTCTTGCCCCCCTCCCTAACCCTAACTCTAACCCTAACACTAACCCTCCCAGCCCCATTATGTGTCATCATCCACTTATTAGCGATATCATTTATTCTTTGATTTTTTGAGATTGGCTTATCTCACTTAGCATGATATTCTCCAATTTCATCCATTTGCCTGCAAATGCCATAATTTTATCATTCTTTATGGCTGAGTAATAGTCCATGGTATATATATATACCACAGTTTCTTTCTCCATTCATCAATTGAAGGACATCTAGATTGGTTCCACAATCTGGCTATTGTGAACTGAGCAGCTATGAACGTTGATGTGGTTGTATTTCTGTAGTATGCTGATTGTAAGTCCTTTGGGTATAGGCCAAGGAGTGGGATAGCTGGGTCAAATGGTGGTTCCATTCCAAGTTTTCCAAGGAATCTCCACACTGCTTTCCAGAGTGACTACACTAATTTGCAGCCAAACCAGAAATGTATGAGTGTACCTTTCTCCCCACATCCTCGCCAACACCTGTTGTTGCTTGTATTCTTGATAATCGCCATTCTAATTGGGGTGAGATGGAATCTTAGGGTGGTTTTGATTTGCAATTCTCTTATTACTAGAGATGTTGAACATTTTCCCATATGTTTGTTGATTGCTTGTAGATCTTCTTCTGTGAAGTGTCTATTCATTTCCTTAGCCCATTTGTCGATTGGATTATTTGCATTCTTGGTGTAGAGTTTTTTGAGTTCTTTATAGATTCTGGAGATTAGTGCTCTATCTGAAGTATGATTGGCAAAGATTTTCTCCCACTCTGTAGGCTCTTTCTTCGCATTGCTGATAGTTTCCTTTGCTGAGAGAAAGCTTTTTAGTTTGAATCTATCCCAGTTATTAATTCTTGCTTTTATTTCTTGTGCTATGGGAGTCCTGTTGAGGAAGTCTGGTCCTAAGTTGACATGTTGAAGCTCTGGACCTACTTTTTCTTCTATAAGATGCAAGGTCTCTGGTCTGATTCCGAGATCCTTAATCCATTTTGAGTTTAGTTTCGTGCATGGTGAGAGATATGGGTTTAGTTTCTTTCTGTTGCATATGGATTTCCAATTCTCCCAGCACCATTTGTTGAAGAGGCTATCTTTTCTCCATTGCATATTTTTGGCCCCTTTGTCTAGTATGAGAAAATTGTATTTATTTCGGTTTGTGTCTGTGTCCTCTATTCTGTACCATTGATCTGCCTGTCTATTTTGGTACCAATACCATGCTGTTTTTGTTACTATTGCTTTGTAGTAGAGTTGAAGATCTGGTATTGTGATACCCCCTGCTTCACTCTTTCTGCCAAGGATTGCTTTAGCTATTCTGGGTTTTTTATTCTTCCAGATGAATTTCATAATTGCTTGCTCTATTTCTGTAAGTACATCATTGGGATTTTAATTGGAATTGCATTGAATCTGTATAGCACTTTTGGTAGTATGGCCATTTTGACAATATTAATTCTTTCTATCCAAGAACATGGGAGATCTTTCCATCTTCTAAGGTTTTCTTTAATTTCTTTCTTTAGTGTTCTGTAGTTCTCATTGTAGAGGTCTTTCACCTCTTTTGTGAGATTGATTCCCAAGTATTTTATTTTTTTTGATGCTATTGTGAATGGGGTAGTTTTCCTAATTTCTCTTTCTGAAGATTCATCACTTATGTATAAAACTGCATTAGATTTATGTGCATTGATCTTATATCCCACTACTTTACTGAATTCCCTTATGAGTTCTAAAAGTTTTCTGGAGGAATTTCCTGGTTCCTCTAAGTATATATTAATATCATCAGCAAATAGGGATAGCTTGAGTTCTTCTTTTCCTATTCGTATCCCTTTAATTTCTTTCGTCTGTCTAATTGCTCTGGCTAGAATTTCAAGGATGATGTTGAGTAGAAGTGGTGAAAGAGGGCATCCCTGCCTTGTTCCAGTTTTTAGGGGGAATGCTTTCAGTTTTTCACCATTTAGAATGATATTAGCCATGGGCTTAGCATAGATGGCCTTTACAATGTTAAGGAATGTTCCCACTATCCCTATTTTTTCTAGTGTTTGGAGTATGAAGGGGTGCTGTATGTTATCAAATGCTTTTTCTGCATCTATTGAAAGAATCATGTGATTCTTGACTTTAAGTCTCTTGATATGGTGTATTACATTTATTGATTTCCTGATGTTGAACCAACCTTGCATCCCTGGGATGAAACCCACTTGATCATGGTGCACTATCTTTCTAATATGTTTTTGTATGCGATTTGCTAAAATTTTGTTTAGAATTTTTGCGTCGATGTTCATTAAGGATATTGGTCTGAAATTTTTTTTCCTCGATGTGTCTCTGTCTGGTTTAGATATCAGGGTAATATTGGCTTCATAGAACGAGTTTGGGAGGGTTCCCTCCTCTTCTATTTTATGGAATACTTTGAGAAGTACTGGAATGAGCTCTTCTTTAAAGGATTTGTAGAACTCGTCTGAGAACCCATCTGGTCCTGGACTTTTCTTTGTTGGTAGGCTTTTGATGACTTCTTCTATTTCATTATTTGAAATTGGTTTATTTAAATTGTGTATGTCCTCGTTCAGTTTAGGCAATTCATATGTCTCTAGAAACCTGTTGATGTCTTTGAAATTTTCTATTTTTTTGGAGTATAGATTTTCAAAATAGCCTCTAATTTTGTTTTGTATTTCAATCGTGTCTGTTGTGATATTTCCTTGTTCATTCCGAATTTTCGTTATTTGTGTTTTCTCTCGTCTTCTCTTTGTTAGTGTGGCTAAAGGTTTATCAATTTTGTTTATTTTTTCGAAGAACCAACTCTTTATTTTGTCAATTTTTTGTATTGTTTCTTTTGTTTCAATTTCATTGATTTCAGCTCTGAGTTTAACTATTTCCTGTCTTCTACTACTTTTGGTTTTGGTTTGTTCTTCTTTTTCTAGCACTTTGAGCTGTGTAGTGTTAGGTCGTTTATCTGTTGATTTTTAGTTCTTTTATTAAATGTGCTCCATGAAATAAATTTTCCTCTAAGTACTGCTTTCATAGTGTCCCAGAGATTTTGATATGATGTTTCTTTGTTTTCATTTACCTCTAAGAATTTTTTAATTTCCTTCCTAATATTTTCTGTTATCCATTCATCATATAATAGCCTATTGTTCAATCTCCAGGTGTTGGAGTAGTTTCTGTTTTTTACTCTTTCATGTATTTGTTACTTCAATCCATTATGATCTGATAGAATACAAGGTAGTGTCTCTATCTTCTTGTATTTGCTAACATTAGCTTTGTGGCATAATATATGGCCTATTTTAGAGAAGGATCCATGTGCTGCTGAGAAGAAAGTGTATTCGGTCTTGGTTCGATGGTGTATTCTATAAATGTCTGTAAGTCTAAATTATTGTTTGTGTTATTGAGATCTATGGTTTCTTTGTTCAATTTTTGTTTGGAAGATCTGTCCAGTGGTGAGAGAGGTGAGTTAAAATCACCAAGTATTATTGTGTTATGGTCCATTTGTTTTCTAAAATTTAGAAGGATTTGTTTGACATACATCGATGAGCCACTGTTTGGGGCATAGATGTTTATGAATGTTATATCTTGCTGATTTATGGTTCCCTTAAGTAGTTTGAAATGTCCTTCTTTATCCCTTCTGACTAACTTTGGCTTGAAGTCCACATTATCTGAAATGAGGATGGATACTCCAGCTTTTTTGCTGAGTCCATGTGCATGGTATGTTTTTCCCCATCATTTCACCTTTAGTCTATGGGTATCTCTTTCTATGAGGTGAGTCTCTTGCAGGCAACATATTGTTGGATCTTTCTTTTTAATCCAATCTGCCAGTCTATGTCTTTGATTGATGAATTCAGGCCATTAACATTCAGGGTTATTATTGAGATATGATTTGTATTCCCAGTCATTTGGTTCACATTTAAAATTTTTGACACATCTTGGTTCCTCCTTTATTTGACAGTTCCTTTAGGATAATTCCTCCCTTTACTGATTTGCTTCTTTGTTTTTTATCTCTTCCTCATGAAATATTTTGCTGAGAATGTTCTGTAATGCTAGCTTTCTTTTTGTAAATTCTTTTAGCTTTTGTTTATCATGGAATGATTTTATTTCATCGTCAAATTTGAAGGGAAGTTTTGCTGGGTATAAGATTCTTGATTGGCATCCATTTTCTTTCAGAGCTTGAAAAATGTTGTTCCAGGCTCTTCTAGCTTTTAGTGTTTGGATTGGAAAATCTGCTGATATCCCTTTTGGTTTTCCCCTGAATGTAATTTGGTTCGTTTCTCTCAGAGCCTTTAAAATTCTGTCTTTATTTTGTATGTTAGGTATTTTCATTATAATGTGCCTTGGTGTGGGTCTGTTGTAATTTTGTGTATTTGCAGTCCTATAAACCTCCTGAATTGATTTTCCATTTCATTCTTCAGATTTGGGAAATTTTCTGATATTATTTCACTGAATAGTTTGTTCATTCCTTTGCTTTTTTCCTCTAAGCCTTCCTCAATCCCAATAATTCTCAAATTTGGCCTTTTCATGATATCCCATAGTTCTTGGAGATTCTGTTCATGATTTCTTACCATCTTCTCTGTTTGTTTAACTTTGTTTTCAAGGTTAAATAATTTTTCTTCAATATCTGAGGTTCTGTCTTCCAGGTGTTCTATCCTATTGGTTATGCTTTCTATGGAGTTCTTAATTTGGTTTATCATTTCCTTCATTTCAAGGATTTCTGTTTTTTTTTTTTTTTCAATATCTCTAACTCTTTATTGAAATGATGTTTTGCTCCTGTATTTGCTCTTTTAACTGTCGATTGGTGTGATCATTTAGTGCCTGCATTTGCTCTCTCATCTCATCATTCAATGCCTGCATTTGCTCTTTCATCTCATCATTTGCTTCTCTGATCATTTTAATTATGTACATTCTGAACTTCCTTTCTGTCATTTCTTTTGCCATGCTGTCGTTGGATTTTATTGATGTAACATCTAGATTTGTTTGGGGCATTTTCTTCTCTTGTTTTCTCATATTGTTCAGGAATCAGTGGATCATTAAATATTACAGATTTCCTCTATTGACTTATAATGTCCAAGAAGATTACTAGTATATCACTTCTTATCCTTCAGTAGCCCAAAGTCTTGGAGGAAGTTGATAATGCAGTGCTCCACAAGGAAGCTGCCTCTCTACGGGTGGTGACCCTCAGGTGGGTTATATTTCCTGATAGTGGGCAGAGGTGCCTCCACTTGCTGACCAATGGTCATCCAAAGGGGAACTAGGCTGCGGATTGAGGCAAGGCCTGTTTGGGACTGTGTCTCTGGTTTTACCATCCTTATGGGAAAATCTTACCTGGCAGGGAAGACTCACCTGGTGGGGAGGTCTCACTGGTCAGTTCCCCTCCTAGAGGTTCCCTTCAATCTACAATTACCACCTGGGCTGCCTTCCTCTGCAATGTTCCCAGGGGCCTGGACCTACCTCCTGGGCCTGGGAGCCTCACCCTTCGCAGACGAGTCTCCTTAGGCTGCCTCTCCTCAGAGAATCTGCCCACAGTCCTGGAAACTTCGCTCCGCTCTAAGCGTGTCTCTTGTGGCTCTTCCACCAAAAACTTCCTAGGTCCTGGGACCCTGCTCTCCACCTAATCACCTGGCTATGCGGCCCCTCCTCTGAGCTGCCACCTGGGGTCCTAAACAATAGCTCTGAGTTCCAGAGACCCACCACATGCCTTTTCCTCTGGAAAGCTGCTCGTTGTTCCTATGTAGTCACTAGGAGTTCAAGCAACTCACTTTGTGTCTCCTCCTCCTGCCAACCACCCATATCCCTAAGCAGTCACTCCGAGTTCAAGTGCCCCGCCCTGTTCCTCCTCCTCCTCCTCGGGATATCCCCCCAGGTGTTCAGGAGCTGTCACTCTGAGACCAAGCTATCCACCTAGCTCCTCCTCCGGGCAGGCCCCTGGTGTTCAGGAGCGGTTGCTTGAGTCCACACAACTCACCACTCACCTCCTCCTCTGAGCAGCCACCTGGAACTCTGATGCAGTCACTCCTAGACCAAGCAACCTGCCACCTTCCTCCTCTTCCTCCAGGTCGCCCCCCCGGTGTTCAGAAGCGGTCGTTCTGAGTCTAAACAGCTCGCTGTGCCGCTCCTCCTCTGGCAACCACCTGTAGCTCTGATGCAGTCACTCCTAGACCAAGCGACCCGCCACGTTCCTCCTCTTCCTCCAGCCAGCCCCCCCGGTGTTCTGAAGTGGTTGCTTTGAGTCTAAACAGCTTGCCTCGGCTGCTCCTCCTCAGGCAGCTGCCCGGAGCCCCAGTGGTTGCTCCGAGTCCAAGCACTGTGCTGAGCAGCAACCTCTATGATGTTCCCAGTTGTCTGAGTACACTGCTCTAGCAGGGGGAGGGGCGTCTTGCCGGGCAACTCTATTTTACAAAGTTCCCTGCATTCCGGGACTACAGCCCCATCTGGGACACCTCCCCAATGGGAGAGACTCACCCAGCAGCTTTGAGTTGGTCCCGAGTTTCTCACTATCTCCTCCTTTGAATCCTGCATCCTGGAGCAACATGAAATGCAACCACCCTCTAGTCTGCCATCTTGAAAACCGACCAGTATACTGATCTTAACTCCTTTGGATATAGTTTTTGGGTCTTCTAAATATAGGATCATGTCATCAGCAAATAGAGTTTGATCTCTTATTTTCTTACTTATATCACTTTAATTTTTTTCTTGTCTAATTTCTCTGGCTAGAGTTTCAAGGACTATGTTGAGTAGAAGTGGTAAAAGAGGGCATACCTCTCTTGTTCAAATTGTTATAGGAAATGCTTTCAGTATTTCTCTATTTAGAAGTTTGCCTTGGTTTTCATGTGTATAACTTTTACAATATTGAGGTATTTTCCTTCTATCCCTGATTTTTTTTTTTTATTTTGCATTCCTGGGGATTGAAACCAGGACCTTGTGCTTGCAAGGCAGGCACTCTACCAACTGTTCTACATCCCTAGACCTCTAGAGTTTTTTTTTTTTTAATTTCATACAGCTTTCTTTTTTTATTTTTATTATTATTGTATACAAATGGGATACATGTCGTTTCTCTATTTGTACATGGAGTCAAGGCATACCATTTGTGTAATCATACGTTTACATAAGGGAAATGCAAATCAAAACTACCCTAAGATTTCATCTCACCCCAATTAGAGTTTTTAAGATGAATGAATACTGTATGTATTTCCATTTATTGAGATAATTTGTGGTTCTTGTTTTTAAGTCTATTTATTTGATGTACTACATTTATTGATATATGTATATTGAATCAATTGTGCATCCTTGGGATTAAACCCACTTAACCATGAATTTTTAAGGATTAAGGACCTCGGAATCAGACCAGAGACCTTGCATCTTATAAGTAACAGAAGGTGGTTTCAGAAATGGAGAAATTTCTGTAAAAATTATGATCATTTGTTCTTTCTTTATTGTTGAATTTATAGATTTTGGGAATATTTTGAAATGGTACTTCTGTTTTTCAATAATTTTTACTTAAGTGGGTTTTCCTTAAATGCAAGACTAGCTCTTCAAACTTAAATTTGAATAATATTGCTTCAGATCCTGTAAGTTTAATTCCTTAAATCTTTGAGTCTTACCTCAGATTTAAGTCATAGAATCTCATTGCCAATCTCATTGAATTATAGAGTTTTGATGACCTGGGCTCTGGTTTTGAAGTGTAAAAGAATTTCAGTTAATTACTGCAATTTAATAAATATAATTCAGAACAAGAATCCATTTCATTCTTAGGATGGTTGTATTTCTTAATTTTTTCTTGGGTATCTGAGAGAGTTCATTGAGATATAATGACATGTAACCTTTCAAATAAAGCTTTGAGAATTAATGATGTTTTATCTTCAGTTTGATCATTAGTTTGATATTCACTGAGATTTAAACACATAGCATTTGCCATTCTCTCATTATTTTTTGTGCTGGGAATTGAAACGAGGATCAGTTTACTGATAAACTACCTACAGTCCTATTTTTTTAATTTTGAGGCATGTTCTTGCTGAGATTTTGAGGCTGGCCTCAAACTTGTAGTCCTTCTGCCTCAGATACTTGAGTCATTGGGATTATAGATATGTGACATCATGCTTACTCACTACCCTCTTTTTATTTTTATTTTATTTAATTTTTTATTTGTGATGCTGGGGATTGAACCCAGGGCCTTGTGCTTGCAAGGCACATACTCTACCAACTAAGCTGTACCCCCAACCTTTTCTGTATTTTGTTTGTTTTACCCCCTTTTTAATCACCACAGATAGCCCCTTCTAAATATGACTTTTTGAGTTGTTGATCCAACTAAATTTACTTTGGAGTTATAAAAACTTAATAACTCTACCCAAGAAAAGGTAACTTTTTGATGACATATCTGAATCACAAGTATGTAGGTAGATTTCTACTGAAAGAGGTAATAAAACATAGGAGTACTTTGAAGAACTCCATCTTCCCCCTTACTAACACTCTTTAAAAGTATGGTAATAAATTGACATGAGTACAAATATTTTCTTAAAATTTTCCAAGGACCTCAATTATAGTTGATTGGTTCTTTTTTTTTTTTTTTTTCATCCCCCATTTATACTTGATCATGTGGCACATAGTTAAAGTTTAATTATGGCATCTTCTGTGGCTGAAGCCATACTTGACAGTGATGTACACAAAAAGGTGAGGGTCTGTGCCAGCTCTGGGAAAGTTCATGAGCAGGGCAGTGATGCCCACATAATCAGCTAACTCTAGTACTGAGGTAAAACTGCTTTTTTAGCAATGTAAACATGATGTAAGTGACAGGTTTTTTGTTGCCTTCTATAAGGCAAATATGGGTTAATGATGTGGTGTTACCCCAATTGCACAAATTTGCCTGTCTTCATGTTGTAAATAGAAATTTGCAAGAATATAGCCAATGATGTGTTCAGTGCTCAGATAATACAAATAGAGTTCTCTCTGCCTCAAATTTATTAATCTGAAGACAAGATTGTAAGTTTTTCCTTTTAATGTCATATGAAAATCAACAGAGAAAGAGAGACTGAGAGAGAGAGAGAGAGAGAGAGAGAGAGAGAGAGAGAGAGAGAGAGAGAGAGAGAGAGAGAGAGAGAGAGAGAGAGAACATGGGTTGGGGAGTTGACAAAAACCAAATTATTAAGACCTGCCACAAGTTTGTTTACTTTAAGTTTATTATAAACAAAGACCAAACAGCAAATATCTTTGTCATTTCCAATCTTGTTTTTCTGCATCAACTCTGCACTTGGTCTGAGTGGAATAGGTTTTGACATCACCTTGAATGTTTTTTTCCCTGAAATATGTGAGAGCTCTTCTATGGGGGATATAGGGAGAAACATTAAATACTTTGATGCAAACTGTGTCTTAGTACCACTGGAACATGATGTTCCCAGATAACAGAGACTTTGTTTTATTTACTTCCTTATCCCAAGTATATCAAACTTTGACTACCATGGTGGAATAAATACATATAGAAATGATTGAATATTACCAGATTATAAATTTCACAGATGTCTTGGTGTCCTTCCTTGAACAACCTATGTGAGGGGGGAAAAGGCACTGAGGATGGTTTGTTAGATATGTTGCACTAGTTTGCTAAATTTTATGCAAAAAGAAGGGTTCAGCCCCAAAAGATTGTCTTGATTTTTCTTGCTATAAGCCACATTTTAATTATCCCAAATTTTTCCTGAAAAAATAAAACCACACATTCCTTCCATTTTCACAAGTCATTGAAGAGTTAGCATAAAGTTGTGTTCTTCAGAGAACAGAGGACGTAACTTTCAACAATATTTTTTCTAAATTCTCCAGTACTTTATTTCAGTGAGAATAATAAAAATATTTTTTTGTGTGTTTAAGGAATTTTATGCATATTCTTGGAAGCATATTTACATCCAATCTCTCTTACCAATGGGTCAGTGTTATGAGTCAAGAAAACAATGATGATAAAATTAATATAATCCAAATGTAATTATTCTACCTGGCCATTCTCCAAATTACTAACTTTATCTGGAATCTCACTTTACCAGGTATGGGATTAGAAACACCTGTTTGTTTATGAGATCCATGTGAGTGATAAGTGTCTACCATCCTTTTACCTTCAGTCTGTGAATGTCTTTGCCTATGAGGTGAGAGGACTGGAGACAGAATATTGTTTGGTCTTGTTTTTTAATCCAACCTACCAGCCTGTGTCTTTGGAGTGATAAATTGAGTACACTAACACTGAGCATTATTATTGAAAGATGAATTTTATTTCCTGGCATTTTGATGTATTTCTAGTTTTAAAGTTGAATTAGATTTTCTTTTGATATATCATTCTTCAAGTGTAGTTTCATCCTCTGACAGTTTTCATATGTGTTCTCCATTTCTTCCTCATGCAATATTCATTTAATACATTTTGTAGTGCCAGGTTTCTCATTGTGAATTAAACTTGTGTTTATCAAAAGTTATGAAAGGTTTTTATTTCTTCCTCAAATATGAAGTTTATTTATCCAGGGAATAGTATTCTTGGACAGCATACATTTTCTTTTAGAACTTTGTTTAAATTACTTCAAGTCCTCCTCGTTTTTTTTTTCTGTTTAATTATCTCTTTTAATCTTTAAAACTCTGTACAAATCCATTCCAGATCACTTTGCTTCTACACCTTTATATGGTGGCATCTGTCCAGATGCCAATCCCCCAAAGAAAGTGGGTCACCCACGGGAACAAGGCCTAAAAAAGAAAAGGGTCAGCTTCCCTACTGCCTACCCTGGGAGAGGCACACATTTGGTCTCACCAGAGAAAGGACAGGAAGAGGTCATAAGGTTGAGTGCAGAGACAAAGGCCAGGGTTCCAAGGGTCCTGACCTTCCACTCACCCACCCTATCTGTTTTTGGTTTTGCCATTAAAAAAATAAAGTGACAATCACTGGCAGAGACCAGTTCTTGCACTGTCTTCTGTTAAAAATGTGGGCAAGAATGTGGAGTCTTCTCTTTAGCTGGTCCACCTCACAGGATGTCTGCCCGCTTGTCCCTTACACGGCTGCGAGCCTTGGTCCGGGCTTTGAAGGCAGCAGCATTGTACAGGTGCTTTTCAAAGCGTGAAATTTTGCAGGCCTTCAGGTCAGTGGCATCCAGCATCAGCACTGGGCCCAGGCCAAAGATGTCACGAAGAAGCTCGTTGTTCTAGAGGTGGTGGTGCATGCCGGAACCCAGCACATCCTTGAAGGCAGAATAGATCCGGTGCCGAGCCCAGCTGTCCACATAGAGCACTTAAAGTCCAAAGCGGATTGTCTCTTCCTCGCATTCACTGCCCTCAATGAAGTTCAGCACAGCGCGGAAAGTAGAGCGTTGTCGCCGGCGGTCAGCCTTGGCTCGGTACTTGTTGCTGTCAGTGGCCAGAGTGCGCAGGGTACCACAGAGGGCCTCCATGTCTTCATAAACAAAGTCCTCCTAAAGGTCCCGGGCGAGCTCAAAGAGCAATGCGATGGTTTTACCAGCAGCAATCCGCAGGTTCACACTTTCACTGGACAAGAGCTGGGGCAGCCGGGGCAGCTGCCTGTTGAGGATGTGGCTAATATGGGTGCTGGGGCAGATGGTGAGCAGCAATGCCCAGGCCTGCAGGGCAGCACAAAGCAGACCATGCAGACTGGCAGGGATCATAGGAGTTGAGGAACCACTTGTGCCACAGGACCGGCTGAAAACACCTTCCAAGCAGGCAAGGCAAGAGACCAGGTCCTGGACATCAGCAGCAGCCACATAGCAACCCAAGCCAAGAGCAGAAGCGCACTTTCTTGAGGCACTTTTCCAGGGCATCAGCCAGTGTGAGGCTGCGCTCCAGCAAGAAGTCAGGGAGTAGGCGGGAGGCCAGGGCCAGGCGCAAGTTCTCTAGAGCTCCTTGCCTGGTCTTGGCACTCTTGTCTGTGAGGCAGTCCACATATTCCTTCAGCTTTTCCTCAAGGTCTTCCTGCTGGCCCTGCTCATCCATGGCATCCCCCCCTAGGCTGTCCTCTGCTGTGGTGCTGAGAAGACTGGGGCAGTCACTGGTGGTGCTGCGGGCCTCACTGGCTGCCTCATCCTCACTGGAACCTGAGTCAGCTTGGGCACTGCTTCGGGCACCTCCACAGCGCTGGCCGCCCTTGCGGGGCGCGTATCCCTTACGCGCCCGGGGCATGATGGGAACAGGGTATGCGGGGCGCGGGGTCAGGGACCCGGCGGGCTGGTGCTCCAAACCAGCGAGATGCTGGCTGGTGCGCTGCGAAGAGACTTGGACAGACGACGGGAGCCACACGCCGCGCGCGCCACCATCTTCGCGAGGCGCCCCGCCTCCTAGTTTTTGACCTGAGCTTAAAAATCACCTGAAATCCAGATTGGTATATTTCTAAATATGATCATTTTTCTCTAACTGTCTTATAAATTCTGTCCTTTTTCTGTAGGTTAGGCAGAAAGGTGCCTCGAAATGGGTATGCTGTAATTTTGTATATTTGGAGTGCTGTATGCTTCCTGTATTTGATTTTTCATTTTATTTTTAAAATTTGTGAGTTTTCCTGTTATTATTTTATTGAAAATATTGTGCATTCCTTTAATTTGTACCTCTGAGCCCCTATAATGCCTAGATTTTAACTTTTAATATTATCTCATAATTCTTGAAAATTCTATTCATGGTCTCTTAACATTTTTTCTCCATGATCAAGTTTATTTTCAAGATCATGGGACTGGGGTTGTGGTAGAGCACTTGCCTAGAAAGTGTAAGGCACTGAGTTCAATTCTCAGCACCACATATAAGTGAATAAAAAAGGTCTATCACACAATATTTAAAAATAAATTATGTCATTTTGTTTGTTGCCTGAAATATATCTTTCAAATGATCTAGTCTATTAGTAATGCTTTCCATTAATTTTTTCTAAATTTATTTTAATTGTAAACATGTGGGATACATGTTGATTCTCTGTTTTAATTTTTAACTTGGTATATTAATTCTTCCATTTCAAGTATTTCCAGTTGATTCTACTTCAAAATGATCTTTCACTTCTTTTCTCTCTGATTCCACTCTTTACATCATATTTTACCTCTTAGATCATCTTATCTATTAACTTTCTATATTTCATCCCTGACATTTCCTGCACTGCAATGTCAATGGAGTCTACTGTGAATCATTCTGTTTTGTTGTGGAAGTTTTCTCTTCTTCATATTGTTTATGTATCTACTATCTATTTGAATGGATTTGAAGTAGTGGGCTTCTACTCTGCAAGCTTTCAGTGATCTTGTAGGTTTACAGTGCCTCACAGATTAGGGGAGTCAAAAAAGCAAAAACCCTTATATATAATATATGGGATTAAATTAAGTACTTAAGTTCCTTTTATGACATCTACAATGTTGGTTGACACAGTAAGCAAAAATGGTGAGATCAGCAATTTCAGTAAAAACAATAGGTACTCATAAATTATGTCTGTCATAAACTCAAATAATAGGTATTATTTATGAATTTCTGTGTATTAACTGTTGCTATAGAATTAGTGGTAGGGTCTGACATTTTATAAATCAGTGGTAAGAGAAATTAAAAACAGAGTTAAGAGGAAAGAAGGGATCAGAGAGTAGAAAAAGGTTTGCAATTTCAAAAGTTGAATAGGGCTGATGCAGAGGCAACATAGGATGTGTTGTTTATGAGGGGGAGGAGAAGAAATAGAGGTATAAAAAAAGCAAGAGTGAAAGAGCGGACAATGAGTTTGTCTTTTATTGGTTTGTCTTCTATTTTAGATTTTTAAATTAGTGCATTATAGATAAACATAAAATTGAAATTCAATGTTATTTTTTTATTTATGTACATGAGAGAGTTTTGTTTGTTTCATTCTACTGTTTATCCCTATCTTTGTCCCCCTTCCCTTCCCTATAACCCATTCCTTTACTCCACAGATGTCTCTTCTATTTTCATTGGATTACCCTTTTTCCCATTATTTGGTCAAGCATTAACATATGAGGGAAAACATTTGACTCTTGACTTTCTGAGCCTGGTTTATTTCACATAAAATTGTGCTCTTCAGTTTAATCAATTTTCCATCAAGTACTATCATTTTATTCTTCTGTATGACTAAGTAAAACTCCATTGTTTATACACACCATATTTTCTTTATCCATTAGTCTGTTGATGGGTATGTGGGCTGGTTTTGGAATTTGGTTATTGTGAATTGTGTCATTTTAAACACCAAAGTGGCTGTATCTTTATAGTATACTGATTTTAGATCTTTAGATATATACAGAGGAGTGGAACAACTGGGTGCACTATAACTTCCTGTTGTTCTGAGGAGTGAAACAACTGGGTGCACTTTAACTTCCTATTCTTCTGTGTGTTCATATAAAAACACAGAAAAGTTATGTCTGTTTCATTCTACTGTCATTCTTATTCCTATCCCCTCCTTTCCCTTCATTCTCCTTTATCTAATCCTATAAACCCTTATACATTACTTCACCCTGATATGTGGATCCCTCACAATATTCACACTATTCTTGGCAATTGCTATTGTGAGTGGAGTGAGTTAAAATTTTGATGTAGTTCTTTTTGAATATAGTAGTTTTATTGAAGTATAGGAAAAGATCAAGGGAACAATAATAGACTTTCTCCTCCATGCAGTTTTGATTTGCATTTTCCCGATTGCTGGAGATGTTGAACATTTTTTTCTTATATATGTTGGCCATTTGTATTTCTTCTCATGAGCAATGTGTGTTTAGATTTTTTCCCCATTCAGTAATTGGGGGAGTTCATCATGTTTCCAGTTCTTTTTATATTCTGTATATTAATTTCCTATCTGAGGAGAAGGTGAAAAAGATTTTCTTCCATTGTTAGGCTCTTTATTCACATTCTTGTTTTCTTTGTGTTGAAGAAGTTTTGACATTTTATTTCATCCTACTTATTGATTTTTGGTTTTATTTCTTGTGTGGAAGTTTATGTATTTGTCAATATATTGGAGTGTTGGACCTAAATTTTCTTTGAGCAACTGCAGTTTCTGGTTTTATTCCTAGGTCTTTGATCCACTTGTTGTTGGCATTTGGGCAGGGTGAGAAATAGTGATCAAGTTTTATTTTTTTCTACATATGAATATCCTGTTTTCATAGCACCATTTCTTTTTTTAAATTTTATTATTATTTTAATTTAGCTTTTAATTTTTTCCAGACTGCATTTTGATTCATTGTACATAAATGGAGTACACCATTTTGTTTCTATGGTTGTACACAATGTAGATTCATACCATTCATGTAATCATACATGTACATAAGGAATGATGTCTGTCTCATTCCACCATTTTTATACCCCCTCCCTCTCATTTCCTTTTATATATTCTAAAGTTTCCTCATTATTCTCTCATTCCTCACATCCCACTCCCGTTATATATCATTATCCACTTATCAGAGAAAACATTCAGCTTTTGGTTTTTTGGGCTTGACTTATTTCACTTAGCATGATTTCTCCAATTCCATCCATTTATTTGCAAATGCCATAATATTATTCTTTATGACTGTATAGTTTTCCATTATGTATATATATCAGAGTTTCTTTATCCATTCATCTGTTGAAGAGCATCTAGGTTGGTTCCACAATCTAGCTATTGTGAACGGAGCTGCTATAAATGTTGATGTTGCTGTTTTACTATAGTTTGCTGATTTTAGGTCCTTTGGGTATAAACTAAGGAGTGGGAAAACTGAGTCAAAGGTGGGTCCATTCCAAATTTTCTTAGGATTCTCCATACTGCTTTCCAGAGTGGCTGCACTATTTCTTAAAAGTCTCTTTTGTCCAACATATAGTTTTGGTAGTTTTGTCACATGTCAGGTCACTGTATCTATGTGGATTTGTTTGTGTTTTCTATCCCATTGGTTATATATATGTCTTGTCATATATATATATTTATATGTATATATTTATGTATATGTATTTATTTATATGTATTTACATATAAATTTATATATGTAGATGAAATATATATATAAATTATTTTTGGTACTGCTGATTGAACATAGAAATGATTTGCCGATTAGCTATGTATACTAACCACTTTTACATGATTTCCATATTTTTATTAGTACATTATAGTTTTACATAATGATGAGATTAATTGTTAAATATTCATACATGCATTTGATATAAAAATATACAGCATCATTTCCCAGTGTTTTTCTTTTCTTTTTCCCTCCCTTCCCTCCCCCATGTTCCTTTCTTCATTTTTTATTTTTTATTTTTTGATATACATGACAGTTGTGTATATTCTGAGATATTATACATACATGGAATATAGCTTATTCAAATTGGGATCCTATTCTTGTGGTTGTATATGATGTAGAATTTTACTGGTCATGTATTCATATGTGAAAATAGGACAGTTAAATAAAATTTAATGTCTTTCCTATTCCCGTGCCACTCCCTTATATTTTTTCCTCTTTGTCTAATCCAATGAACTTCTGTTTTTTCCTCCCAACCCCTTATTGTGTGTTAGCATCCACACATCAGAGAGAATATTTGGCCTATGATTTTTTGGAACTGACTTATTTCACTTAGCATGATAGTGATTCATCCATTTACCAGCAAATGGCATAATCTCATCTTCTTTATGGATGATTAATATTTCATTGTGTATACATACCATATTGTCTTTATCCATTCATCTGTTGAGAGGCACCAAATTTGGTTCCATAGCTTTCCTCTTGTGAAGTGAGCTCTGTCACTCTTGTATGCTGATTTTAAGTTTTTTGATATCTACTGAGGAGTGGGATAAGTAGGTCAAATGGTGGTTCCATTCCATATTTTCTGAGGAATGTCCATATTGCTTTCCAGGGTGGTTTCACCAACTTTCAGTCCCACCAGCAATGTAAGAGTGAATATTTTTTCCCACATTCTCACCAACATTTATTATTGTATTTTTGATAATTGTCATTCTGACTGGAATGGGATGGAATCTCAGTAGTTTTAATTTGCATTCATCTAAATGCTAAAGACATTAAACATTTTCTCACATATTTGTTGACCACTTGTTTTTCTTCTGTGAAATGCTTGCTAAGTTTCTTTGCCTATTTATTGATTTTTTTGGTGTTAAGTTTTTTGAGTCTTTATATATTCTAGATATTAATGCTCTGTCTGTAGTGAAGGTGGCAAAGATTTGTCTCATTCTGTAGACTTTATTTTCACATTCTTGTTTTCTTTGCTGTGATGAAGATTTTTAGTTTGATGCCATCCCATTTATTCATTCTTTATTTTACTTTTTGTGCTTTATAAATCTTATTGAAGAAGTTGGTTCCTAAACCAACATGGTGGACAGTTTGGCCTATATCTTTGGCTAGTAGGCAAAGAATCTCTGATCTGATGTCTAGGTCCTTGACCCAAGTTGAGTTGAGTTTTGTGCAGGTTGAGGAATAGGGTTTAAATTTTATTGTAGTACACATGGATTTCCAGTTATTCCAGCACATTATGTTGAAGAGTCTATCTTTATCCAGTATATGTTTTTGTCACCTTTGTCTATTATGAGATAACTTCATATATATAGGTTTTTCTCTGTGTCTACTATTCTGTTCCATTTGTCTTCATGTCTGTTTTGTGCCAATACCATGCTGTTTATTATTACTATAGCTCTGTAGTTTAACTTAAGGTCTGATGTTGTGATGCCTCCTGCTTCATTTTTCTAACTAAGGCTTGCTTTAGTTATTTAGGGCCTCTTGTTTTTCCAAATAAATTTCATGATTGCTTTTTCTATTTATATGAAGAAAATCATTGGAATTTTTATAGCAATTTCATTAAATCTGTACAATGCTTTTGGTAGTGCATCATTTTGATATATTAATTCTGCCTATCCAAGAACATGGGAGATTTTTCAATCTTCTAAGGTCTTCTTTAATTACTTTCTTTATTGTTCTATAGATTTTATTGTAGAGGTATTTTGATTCTTGTTAGATTTATTTCCAAGTATTTTTTGAGGCTATTGTGAATGACTAGTGTCCTTACTTTGCTTTCAGCTGATTCATCAAGGGTGTATAGAAACATAATTGATTTATGGCATTAATTTTATATCCTGCTACTTTTCTGAATTTGTTAATGGATTCTAGAGGCTCTGGTGGAGTTTTTTGAGTCTTCTAAATTTAGAATTATGTCATTGGCAAATAGGGATAGTTTAAGTTTTTCATTTTCTATTCATATCCCTTTAATTTCTTTCTTTTGTTTAATTGCTCTGGTTAGACTTTCAAAGACTTTCTATTCAACTTTCTATATTGAATAGAAGTGGTAAAAAAGTGTATTCCTGTCTTGTTCCAGTTTCTATCAGGAATACTTCAATTTTTTTCCATTTAGAATGATAGTGACCTTTGGTTTAGCATATATAATATTTACTATGTTGAGAAATATTTCTAATTTTTTTGGTATTTTAAGCATGAATAGATGCTGAGTTTTGTCAAATGCTTTTTCTGCATCTATTGTGATAATTATGTAATTTTTATAGTTAAATCTGTTGATGTAATAAATTATGTGTTTTGATTTCTGTATGTTAACCATTCTTGCATTCCTGGCACAAACCTCACTAGATCACGGTGCTCTACCTTTTTAGTATATTCTTTGCCAGTATTTTATGTACAATTTTTGCATCTACGTTCATTAGGATAATAGGTCTTTCTTTCCTTGCTGTATCTTTATCTGGTTTTGTTATCAGGGTGATACTAGTTTCATAGAATGAGTTTGGAAGTGTTTTCTCCATTTCTATTTTATTTAATAATTTAAGAATTATTAATGTAACAATGTTCTATGAAGGTCTGGAAAAACTTGGCTAAGAATCTATCCAGTCCTGGGATTTTCTTTGTGGTAGGTTTTTGATGGCATCTTCAATTTCATTGCTTGAAATTGTTCTGTTTATATTTTCTGTGACCTCCTTCATTAATTTGGATAGTTCATATTTCTCTGGAAATTTTTTGATGATTTCATGATTTTCTGTCTTACTAAAGTATAGATTTTTCAATATAGTTTCTATCATCTGAGTTTCAGTAGTGTCTGGGGCTACTTCATTTTCATTATGAATTTTAGTTACTTGAATTTTCTGTCTTTCTTCATTAGCATGACTAAGGGTTTATCAAATTTATTAATTTGCTCCAAGAACCAACTTTTTTATTGACTTTTTGAATTTTATTTGTTTCAATTTCATTGATTTCAGCACTGATTTTAATTATTTCCTCTCTTCTACTGTTTTGGGAGTTGATTTGTTCTTTTTCTTGAACTTTTAGATGTAATGTTACATTAATTACTTGGTGATTTTCTATTTTTTTATTGATTGAGCTCAGTGTGATAATCTTTCCTCTTAGAACTGCCTTCATAGTGTCCCAGAGATTTTGGTATGTTGCATCACTTTTCTCATTTACCTCTAAGTATTTTTTTTAACTTCATCTCTGATTTCTTCAGTTTTCCATTAGCCATTAATTATTATTCATTATCCTCTTGTTAGGGTAGGTTCTATTTTTTATTTTATCATTGATTTCTAATTTTATTTTATTATCATCTGATATAATGCAAGATATTATTTAATTTTTTGCATTTACAAAGAGTTATTTTGTGACCTAAAATATGGTCTATTTTAGTGAAGGATCCATGTGTTTCTGAGAAAAAAGTGTATTCAGTCATTGATGTATGAAATATTCTATATATGTTGGTTATGTCTAGATTATTAATTATATTTTTTATTTCCAAAGTTTCTTTATGTTTTGGTTGGAAGATCTATCAATTGGTGATAGATATGCATTAAAGTCACCCAGTATTATTGTGTTGTGGTCTGTTTAATTCTTGAAATTATGAAGAATTTTTTTGATGTATGTAGATGCTCCATTGTTTAAGGCAAAATATTTGTAATTGTTATGTCCTGTTGATGTCTAATTCCCTTAGGCAGAGTAAAATGACATTCTTCGTTCATTTTGATTAACTTTGGCTCTGAGTCCACTTCATTTGATGTAAGGATATATATATATATATATATATATATATATATATATATATCCCTCCTTGTATAACAGTTCCATGTAAATAATATTTTTTCCATCATTTTACCTTTAGTATTTTTCTATGAGGTAAGCCTCTTGGAGACAGCATATTTTGGGGTCTTGGTTTTGAATTGAATCCAATCAGTCTATGTCTTTTTAACTGATGATTTATACCATTTAAATTCAATGTTATTATTGAGATAAGATTTTATTTCCTGTTATTTGAGTTATTTCTGGTTTTTTATCTGAATTAGTTTCTCATTTGATTACCTTATCTTCTAGTGTTGTTCTTCCCTTCACTGGTTTCCACTTCTTCTTCATGAAATATCTTATTGTCTGTTTTGTAGTATAGGTTTTCTAGTTGTCAGTGCTTTTAACTTTTGTTTAATATGGATGGCTTTTATTTCAGTGTAATTTCTGAAACTTAATTTTTCTGAAAATAGTATCCTTGGTTGGTATCAATTTTCTTTCAGAGCTTGGTACATAGTATTTCAAGACCTCCTATCATTGAGAATCTGAGTTGAGAAATAAACTAAGATGAGATTTGTTTCCCTCTAAATGTTACCTGTCATTTTCTCTGAAATTCTTTAAAATTCTATTCGTATTCTGTATGTTAAGGATTTTCATAAAAATTTGTCTTTGTGTGGGTCTCTTGTAATTTTGTACCTTTGGGTCCTTTTGTTTTTAGATGCATTTAATGAGTCAAAGAGTCTCTGATTCAGCTAGGACAAACTGCCCCTCCAGTCTCAGGATTTTTCACTTTCAGCCTCAGGTAGAAACAGTATTACCACTGCTTGAATTCTGGATAGCTGAACTAGGAGATATGCTACCTTTCTCTAATCCACCAACTTGTGCCTCCCCTTTCATGTTTTATTTTGAGACATGATCTTGGTAAATTGCCTAGTCTAACTTTGAACTTGAAATCCTCCTCCTTCAACTTCCTCAGTTGCTGGAATTAAAGGTCTTCACCATTACACCAACTTCTAAGTAACAATAATTCTTAAAATGTTTTCTAAGTTTCATAAACTTTTGCTGTTTTCAGCAAGAATCTTTATTTTTCAGTCTGTGCTGAATCACATTAACACCCAATGACTTCCAATGGTGTAATGAACAGAAAGTCAACACAGGTTAGTCATGTTGAAGAAGATGGCCTCTTATAGAATATTGTTCTGCCTCAGGCCTCACCACCACAACCTACCTTCCAGTACCTGTGTATGAACCAGAAAAAGAAAAACATTTACTGACTGGCATATGTTTTTTAGAAACCTTGCATACCTTGGATGAAACTCACTTGATCATGGTGCATTATCTTCTTAATATTTTACAATGTCATTCAGCAAGAATTTATCAAACATTTTTACATCTGTTTGTCAGGAATATTGTTCTGAAGTTTTGTTTCCTTGATATCCCTTTGGTTTTGGTATCAGGGTGGTACTTGCTTCATAGTATAAATTTGACAGTGTTTTCTCCTGCTCTGTTTATGGAATCATTGGAGAAGAATTAGCATTAGTTATTCTTTAAAGGTCTGATGGAGTTTGACTGAGAATCCTTTAGCTATTGGGTTTTTCTTAACCTCAGCTTTCTTGATCCTTATTACTTTCCTCTATGCTGATAACATCCCTCCTTTTGGTGAACTTTGAGCACTTCTAGAGAAAATCATACAACAGGAGGGCAGTTTGGAATTATTAATGACAAAAATCAAATGGTAACTTCACATTGACTGGGCAGTGTTTGTTTTTATAAGGCAATGTCCAGTTCCATGGATCACCTGCTTTATACACATCCCCCACACATGCACAGAGAACTTTGCTATATTCTTTTCATGATCTAGCCTCAAACTTTATAAATTATTTAAATTGTCCTTAGGTCAATCATCAGAAACTCTGTCTTCATGAATCTTCAGATCTCAGTTCTGTTAGCTTAAATTTGTTTACAATCAGATGTTAGCCAGAGAAGGTATCCACAAAACTTAGTTTCCCCACTCTCAGGTTTTCTCCTTTCTTCATTACTCCTCACTTTGCATTACCTAGGAAATCTATCTGCTTTGTACATCTGCATGTAGCCAGACCACAGGTTTGTGTTAAGATATTTTTACTTCTCCACCCTGGGGCCTGTCTTCATGAAAAATGATGAAAGAAAACCTGTGCCCAGCCCAGTCCAGTGCTATGACATGATTTGATCATTCTTTAATTCCTTTGGGTAGGATTTCTTTTGTTTCTTTGTCCAGAGTTCACAACTGTTGTTTCTGCTTATGTGCCAGGGATAGGAAGAAAGAGGGTCAGCCACACTAAGAAGTAAGTTTATAGAGCTCTCTTTTTATATTCAAATGGTATAAAAATCCATGAAACTTCTTGTGAAAATTAAACACATATGATACCTAGAACTTCTTGGTACTATGCTATAAAATCCCAATGCCCTCTCCTTCTTTCTTACTTCTTCCTGTTTTTCTAATTAGATATATTTCCCACATAAACCCATCCTCATTTTTATTACAATTCACTCTGCCAGATGTTCCATGTCTTGAAATCTGCCTCCCCACAGGAACACATATTCTCTTCCTTGGTAAGGCAAAAAGAGCTTCCCCTCATTCACCATTGCTGAGCTCCTCCACGTCTGTGGCCAGCAGTTGCCATACAGTTTATGTTGTTTTTCAGTTATCAGGGAAAGTTTAGACTGCAGAAATGATATGTCCCACTGTTACACAAAGAGAAGAAAAAAAAATCATAAGAATTTGTCCAGTCCAATTATCAAGGAAACCTAAAATGTTGTTTCCTTCAGTGGTTTGCAAACAATATGCTAGTCTCTTTTATTCTGTGCTACTGAAGATCAGAACAATGAAGTAATTTCCCTGGAAATAGTCCATTGTTATGTGTAATTACGTGTCAAGAATTCTGGAAGTTTGTGTGTGTGAATTTGATGTCTTTCATTTTGAGAAGGTCTATATTATTTTGGATGAGATTCTTTTGGTAGGGAAAATTTGGGAAACATCCAAAAAATTTTGGGAAACATCCAAAAAATATTCTTTAAGCAGTGGAGCAGGCTGATGTACTATAAGAGCCACAGCATGAATATTTTAATGTCCTTATGCCCTAAATGACTACTCATCAAATATGATGAATTTCACAGAGAAAATAGAGAGCTGATATACTTATGAAAGAAAATATCCTCAGCTTGGTGACTATCTTGTTAAATAATAATAGACTATTTCAGAACTAATACCATTACAATTGTATGTTTTTCTTTTTTGAATTTCTCTTTTCTGTATTGTATCATTCTATTTATGATCCTGATATAACTTGTTCACAAATGATTTAAATTCTTTTGACAGGGTATGACATGTGAATGTTTTGAATAATAGTTCATCTTTAACACATGCATGTTACGATTATTGAAGCATCTATAATTATTTTATAAGTGAAAATATAGCATTCATTATTGTTTACCAAAGAGACTTTGACTGAAGTACTCTGTTAAAATAAGCAATGTCATAATATTTCATGTGGTTCAGTCTTCAACAGCTGAAGGGGAATTGTCGGGGTTTCCGGGACCCCCAGCCTTGGGCACGGTCAAGATGGCGCCTGGCGCTGAGCCAAAAGCGGCCAGCTATACAGTAAACAACCAGCGAATTCCAATGATTGGCTAGTTAACGATGTGATTAGAGCATGCCCCCCTCGTGTACCTATTCTATGCCTGCAGCTGTCCTCGCGTTTACCTCGTGTGCTCTCCCCTGATTGGTTGAAGTGTATATAAGCTTGATGGGTGGGAGAGTAGGAGAAGCTGAGAGTAGAAGTAGCTGAGAGTAGGAGTAGAAGCGAGGAAGAAGAGTGCGAGCGAAGTAGGCGTGAGCCGAGCGGGAGAAGCGGAGTGACCGGAGCAGGCGAGAGTTAAGCAGAGGGAAAGAGAGCGAGAGAAAGAAAAGAGAGAAGGGGATAGAAAAGAGGGGAAGAAAGGAAGACTGTGCACAATAAACTTCCAAAGCTTCAGACGTTTGTCGTGCCTCTCTCTGCGGGCAGAGGGAACGCGATAGGGAATGAAAAAGAAAAGCAAAGCTATAGTGGGATTGTCTTGTAGACTGAGTTAGAATGTTCTAATGTATCACATAAAAGGGTATGTGGACATAATACAAGAAAGTAAAATTTATATATACCAGTATACAATATTTAAGGTTAAACATTCAGTTAAGAAATTTTGTAGAGCCACAATTATTGAATCACATTTGTGCCGAATAATGATATTGATCAATATCTTTAAAAACTCTCAGAAAGCTGTCAGAAATGTCTCTTCTGCAATGTATATTGCTCAGTGATACCCCTTTCCATATATCAATACTGATCTTATTTGTATAGTTCAAAAATTAAGACTATTTCAATACCTAAATATTGATATGTGTGTATGTTTGTGTGTGTATATATGTATTTATATTTTTTTTTCCATGCTAGGAACTGAACCCAGGGCCTTGTGCTTCACAGGCAAGTACTCTACAAACTGAGCTATATCCCCAAACCTATATTTTTTAAATAAAGTACATTTTTGTATTGTTTTTCACATCACAACCACTCTGGAAAAATAAATAAGGATATCTCATAATTAAAACCTGCAATGGACAGACTGAGACAAACATCATTACCCTATGTACATGTATGATTACACAAATGGTATGAGTCTACTTCATGTACAACCAGAGAAATAAATTTTACCCCATTTTTTTATAATGAATCAAAAAAAAAAAAAAAAACCCTGCAGTGAACTTCACTCAGTGGTTAATTTGGGCCACTCCACATCCTCCAGTATTCATTTTTTTCTCCCAAAATGCCACCACAACTTCACAATGGAACCATATAATGTAAAACTTTAAGTACTTGGGATTTATGGTTCACATGAAGACATTATCTGAGCAATTTTAAATGATGTGAGGCTCTCCATGTAAAAAGATGTTTTGTAGTCATGATTACTACCTCAATAAGTATTTGTATTCAAATAACCTGACATATCATGCCTTAGCAATTTCAAAACCATTATTTTGACAATGGCCATTTATAAGTTAGGCAAATGTGAAATGCTAAAAGAGCTGAAAAGCTGTGCTGTTTCAGTGTTGTAAGAGTGCTGCAGAACTCAGGTAGTGAATTTTTTTTTTTTTTTTTTTTTTAGTTAACATAACCATCCCAGAGTACTGCATGCTAAATCAAATTCAAGGAAGGTAATACCTTTACTAAGTTACAAAACTTTGGCAAAGCAATTCAGTACTCTTTAATACAATAACATATTATTTATGTTGGAGTCATATTTTAGACTTAGTAATAACTTTCACTCCAAAATTATCATTAAGTACCATATCAAAACAATGGTTTCTGGGATAGCAGGTTATTTTACACAGTTTAATGTATTTTAAAACTATATGATTTCTCCTTTTAGAGTGATTTCCCTCATGCATGCTATTCTAGTCTGTATTACCAAAGTGATCTTTTTTGGTTCTGAGGTTGATCCAGAGTCAGGTAAAGTTCCAAAATCTGAAAAGTGTTAAAATTATATTTTAAGGAGACTCAATGTCAATACCAATTTTCCCAAGTACTCTTTAAAAAAATATTAAATTTTTACATAAATACTAGAATTTTTAGAAATTAGTCATTTCAAGCTCACTAACCTCAGATGATTCCTTTGATTTTAGAAGCCTTGTATCTTTGTTTGGATATAAAGTCATTTAGCCATACTCCAGATTATTTTTAAAATTTTACCTATAATATAGTTGTAGTTTTTAATGACAAATACATTGTCTGCTTGGAGAGACCTAGGGACCTGATACATCCTGACTTTTTCATTTCTCTACAAATGCTGCCATGAACATCAGTATTCTTATGCTTCTTCTTGCCAAAGCTGCCAACTCTTTGATCTCAGCATTTAGTTTATATATTACCCATTCCATTGCTTCTTACACTTCACCAGCATTGGACGATACCATGCTTGCCATCAACCCTTCCAGGTAACTGCTAAGGCTGACTCCCTGCACAGAGATGATGGCTTCCTGAATCAGAACTGTCTTTTCTGTGTATTAAGTATGTAAATTTTATGTAAGTCTCTTGTCCCCTGAAATATTTGTAAAGGAATATTAGTACATTTAAGTTCCAATGTTTTATCTACAGGATCAACTACAGAATATTCTTGCAGTTGTTTTGATTCTTGCTGCACCAATAAGAGACTTCAGGGGACAAAGGAATTCCCCACTGTATGCTGAGAAGTCTGTGGCTGCACAGCTTTCCAGAGGGATCTATATGTCTGTCTAGCATATCAACTCCAACTACATTGAAGTTCATAGCATTTGGATATTTCTGCATTGCAGCTGTTATAATTGTTTCCTATGGGTGGTTGAAGACATGCTCCAATGTTCAGAGCTTCCTTGTGCAGACAGCCCAAGCCCTGTACCAGCTATACTGGGGGACAGTGAGTCACCCATGCACTGTCCCACCCAACATGCACCCAGTGGGCCATATAGTGTGCAGAAGCCATCAGGCCCCAAAAGAGAATATCCCAAAATGAGATCCCTTAAATGTTTGTATTTTCCTAGTTAAAGGTTTCCTAATATGTTGTGTTTATATAAATATTTAATACTTTATTAACTATAGTTTTATGTTTCTAAATACAAAAATTTTTAACATTGATCAGTACTGTATATGCTTGTAATAAAACTTGTAAGCATAATTTATTATAAAAGAAAAAGTACCAAATTATTCATTATTTATATCTAGGGAGTTTTAAGGCTGAGTTCAGTAAGTTGTCATTACACAATAATTACAGAAGATACTCAACTGGTTTACCACTGAAAGACCTACCAGCAAACTTTGTATTAGGTAGGTATATAGATCTGTTTTTTCTATTCTTACCATTCTTGCTGTAATGCACTACATTTAAAGCATTGAGGAACTCTGATGTTTTTTATACAGTTTTTCCCTCCATCCCTCCCCCTACACTGCAATATATTGTTCATATGGTTTCAATGCTGCACAAATATGCATTTTCTCATGCCTGTTTGCTTTGAATGCTATATGCTGATTGGTAGCAAGTTGTTACTTTTGTTTTCTATAAATAGTTGCTTGCTGTAAATTAGCAGATTCTGAAATAGCTTTATTGCATGTCTAAAATAAAAGAGTTTTATGTAAAAAATAATATAATGACAACTATCAAAATTCCATGTAGACTAGCTTAAAAGCAGGTTTTTCTGTTTCTGTCTTTATTTTTCTCCCTCTTCTTATTTATGTGGAATACTTGAACATTTTATACTTTTGATACAACTGAATTGGATAATATCTGAAACTCATTATTGTACTGTCCAGCACTGTGGTCCCAATCTAACATTTTTGATCTTATCCTTGGGAAATATTTAGCTAAACAGACAGCACTTATATATTTCACTCAGCAATGAACTCATAGAGAAGAATGACTTATTCTATCCTCCCTAGGAAGCCACAGCCTTGCAGAGTATATAAGCAAACTGAGAATGACATCTACAGAACAGGATAATGAGTGCTATAAAGCTTATCTGCAGGGAGCAGTGAGAGAACACCAGAGAAGCAGATAGCTCCTTGAGAATTGCCATGGAGAAAAGGGAGTCACAAAACTGCAGTCTGATAGCAAAGAATGAAATGTCTATACGCATGCACAGGGAGATTGCTGGTAGAACTCCCTATCCCACATTTTTGAATGCTCCCTACATTATGAGAGAATAGGAAAGAAGAGTTCATAAACAAAACCCAGTTATTTTATTCAAGAGGATTAACTCATTATGGTAAGATTCTCATATCCCAATCATTTCACGTTTTGCATTGTCTCCCACATGAGCTTTTGGGAGACACCTCATATCTGAATCATAGCAGTTTTATTAATTTACCTATCAATACTGTACAGAGAAACAGAACCTCAGCTCAACAGGGGGATGGACAAGCAGGGGTGTTGAGAGTAACTTCTGTACTGGATTCCAGAATCTGATGGTACCATTCTGTGAGATGTTATGGGAAGCAGACACATATGCCTTTAACAAATGTTGGGGTAAATTTGGCAAAAGCTGAGGCTCACTCCTGCTTCAGTCACAAATAAAGCCATTTATACTCTGCCTCCTATTAAGGGGCTACAGAGACACAGGAAGCCTTGGAATTTTATGTAAAAAAAAAAAAAAAAAAAAAACTATAGGATGCAGGCCTGTCACCAATAGGCTCATCCTCTCACCGTGGAGTTATTTCAAGGTGAAGGACAGGCTGAAAGGGAATAACAGAGAAGACCATTTTAGTCTTTAAATTATTCTCAGATACCTCTGCTGAATTCTGGTTTTTGCTGTCACTGAAATGTCTCCATGATAATCCACCATGATATTAAGATGGAGCCTTTTTTGACCAGGGTTTTATTTGGTAGCCTTTGGTCAATAACAACAGACATATACTAAAACCCACTGAAAATTCTGCTAATACAGACTCTGTGACTAGTAGCAGACTCCTGAGCAGACCTCATGTAGTCACAGAGACATCTGTGCAAACTCCCCTGCAGGTGTGAACTTAGTTCAGTTGTCAGTCAGGGCAGCGGTCACATCAAGGGGACATTTTGCCTTTCTATGGACATTTTTAACTATCAAAAATTGCAGGTGTCTGTGCTAGGTTATCTATTAGGCAGGGACCATGGATGTTACTAAAAACATCATCATAAACAGGGAAGTCCCTCAACACAAAGAAGCATCTGGTCTCTCACATTAATCATGCTGAAGATCAGGAATTCTGGTATAGATCATCAATGCTAATCAGGAAGGCACTGGGTCTTTTCTTGTTCATTATTTTGTCCCCAGTGCTTCAAGAACAGTGATTGCTTTATAGTAGGTGAGGAAGGGAAAAAAAGAAAAAAAGGGGGAGAGGAAGACACATGGTGTATTAAAACCTGGGGTCAAGGGAATTAATAATTTGGGCCTGATTCTTGTGCTACATTCTGTCAATGAGTTTGGCCAGACTACCAAAAGTTTTCCAGTCCAAGTCCAGTTTTTGATGTGAAGCCAGATGCCTTTCCTTAAATATCAGGCAAGATTCCTTGTAAGTAGTAACCCCCTATTGAGAAAGTAGTATTTCCTCCTCTATCCCAAGCATGCACAATGAACCATCAAGCACTTCACCTGCATACACACACATATACACACACACACAAATTAACATGCAGAGTCACTGGAATACTGGAGCTGGTGACCTGGGAAGTTCTCATGCCAACTGCAAAGAAAACCCATTGACTTCTTCTCATCCCATACATTCAGAGTGGTCTGCATGGTGCTTTATTTCCTTTTCAAATTAGCAATTAGAGAAAATATAAAATCCAGTGAGAAACGATATCTTGCAAATCCTGCTCACTGCCCTCTTCTCTCTGAGAAGTCTGTCCTTGTCCCAAGCTTCCTGAGCTCATTCCAGATTGATGATAAAAGGACAGATTATTGATGAGTATCTGCATTCTCTACTCTTCTGGCCAAGCTTTATTTCAAACTGGAAGGTTCTCCATTAAAATGAATGACTCCTCGTGCTCTGCAGTCATTCAGGAGTCTGGAGTCTGAAGCATGTGATCTGAAAGACCATAAACACAAGTCCTGGACTAGAGGTACCAGAGAGCAGGCTTGCTAGAAGCACCTGCAGAGTTACACTTTCTTTCTTTCTGGGAATGAAAACTATTTCTGTTAACTATGCCATTTATTGTTGGTACAGTATGTCTTTGACATTGGGATCTTTCTGACCCTGAAGGGCACGCCCTCCTATGCTGTTGTGTGTGTGAGAGTGTGTGTGTGTGTGTGTGTGTGTGTATGCACATTGGGGGTGTTATTCAGATTGAACTCAGGAGCATTCTACAACTCACCCACAACTGAACTAGATCCCTAGACCCCTTTTAAATTTTATTTTAAGGCAGGGTCTCACAAAATGACCCAGACTGGCCTCCTGCCTCAGTTCCTTGAGTCACTTGGTTTACAGACATATGCCACTGCACCCAGGACATGCCTTCCTGGAGGTAGCTAATACCTAGAGAGTCAGCCATCTCTCCAGCATGTTTACCTTACACAAACTGATCCAGTTCCCACACCACCAATTCCCTCCCTATTGGTCTTCCATCCTCTTGTGCCACTATTTGATTGCCTTAATTATATCAAGCCCAAATCACAGAGAACAAGGGATGATCCTTACTAGAGCCCACTGAAATTATTGAAACATACTAATCCTAAGCCTGCTTATGCTGCCTCCTCTTTTCTTCCTGAACAATAAAATAAAGTCTTTTTCTCAAGTTCTCCCTCACCTTCCACACTCTCTGTGTCCTGACCAACCCTGGTGCTTCCCATATTTCCTGGCACAACTGTTTATGACAACTGTAGAAGTCTTTGAGAGTCATATCTGTTTCTGTGAGTCTTACCATACCAGATTAAAACAAACCAAAGGTACTCTTAAAAGAATTCCAAACTTGCAAAGCTTCTCAAAAGAGCCAGGGCAAATGCATCCATAGCCTTAGTCCCTGGGCCTGTGTCATGGGAGCCCACCCAGTCCTCTGTATTCTGTTAGGCCTTCCCCATGTTTGTACTGAGGAATAGGAAGGGCTGCAAGAGAGGAGAGGGGAGGAAGGTCACTAAACCTGAAAAGTGGGAATTGTGAAAGCACTATTTCTATTGCACATAATTTCTTTGATCATGGCTTGCAAACTTGGGTTCACGGAAGAGGCACAGGAGCAGACAAATCCCACAATAGTCTGTAATAGAGCTAGACTTGGACTGGTGTTTCAAATACTAGTTTTCTTTCCATTTCCTTAGTTACCTTCCCAATGAACACTTTAGAGCATCATAAAGGGCAGGTCATTTGTTACCTGGGTGTTCTTACAATCAGATTAGACTTCCCAATGAGAAGAAAATGGCTTTTTGTGAATTTATGACCTCTCCTCCTACTCATTGGTATTACCAGGGCCTGTGACCAGAGCTCTGCCACCCCCAGGACTAAGAACTATGGGAACATGGTCAGCCTAATGTGCATGGGGACTAGGACCTGTAAAATTCTAAAGGACTTTCCTGCTGCAGTACCAAGGTCATTGCTCCCTCTAGTCAATGCCTATGGCTGCACATCACTTCCTGACACCACAGTAAAATCATCCTCAGCATACTGACAATTTAGGGACTGTGATGGGGCTCGGAGAAGCCAGAAGTCTGGTTGCAGAGTGCCCTTCGGTTTTTGCAGGAAAGTGCACTCTCACCATCTAGTGGTCTCGAGGGGAAACTGCAGGGACCTGCACACCACGACCCAGGATCTTCCATACAGGAAAAACGTGTTCCTCTCAATCATAGTCCTACCAATCATGATCACAGTGCAGTGACACGGTTTTTAGAGCTTCTTAAACAACAGATTAGCTAATGCTTCCACCTCTGGAAGAGAAGTAAGGGTCAAAACATTTACAGGGTTTTGACTATTAATCTTAGGTGTGGTTGTGGATTTTAAAGGGGACACTGCAATAGGATTCTCTGGACTCCTGGATGCTAGGGAACAGCTTGTGCAGCCTTTTGTATCTCAGGGTTTGTCTACCTGGGCTGAAACTGACTAACACTGGAAGCCTGTCTGCCTGCAGTGTCAGTCAGTGACATCATCATAAAAAGGGTTTCTTCAAAGTGGTGAAAAAGATTGTGTTCTTGGAGGAAAGACCAAAACAGGTGGTCAACAGCAACTGTGTACCTGGAGAGATCATGAAACTTAGGATCCCTGCATCTGATACTGTAGGTGTGGGGTGTGGCTTGAGAATCTGCATTTCTATCAAGTTCTCTGGTGAAACTCAGTTGGTCTGGGACCCACTCTTAGAAACCCATTCAACCATAGTATAACTTAGGCAGAACTATTTCTTCTTAAATGATAGGGGACAGACAGATGTGAGCACATGAATTTAAGAGAATAATTTTATAAAGTGGGCCCACTGTGCTGATACCCACTTGCTTTCTTTTTCAAGAAGCAACTTACCTGCAACCCTGCCAGGCCTAAGTGGACAGAATATGTCATATTCCTCAGGAAACTAACAGTTTTCTGCAGGAGAAATGCAGTCCTGATTATAATGTTGATAAGGAAGGGAGATTTTAGTGACCCTTTCCACAGGCCAGATGCCAAAACTCATGACGATAAAGACAATTCCTTCTAATCATATAATCTGTAAGAATTTTTGGTTAAGAATTCAATGAGAAACTGTCAGCATGGGTGAAATTCACCTAGGGTTGTTGTGGTAGTGGGGACTTGACAGTCTGAAATTAAACTGTCAGTCAAAAATCAAGATGTGGACATTGTTGGGACTATCAGGAAACTTCTCTAGGACTCTCTAATGAAACTAGAGTGCAGAAGAAGCACACGCTATCTCTCATTTCTGAGAGGACTTACTCTCTTCCTCCAGAGTGTCTTTTTCCCTTTTCCTGTCCCTTCAAAAAACCCATTTCTATTACTCTGAGTGACATTTCTGAAGCCTTTCTGACTTGATCACAAGAATTGGGGTTTGAAGAGGAGCCTTTTCACTGTCTCAATTTCCCAGAAGTCACCAGTTCTGTAACATTAAACATATGAAAATTCTCATGATCTTCATTGATCTTACTCCAGATACACTGTCAAGATTTCAGGGACCTCAGTCTACAGCTCTTCAGGAAGAGTCAAAGGTAGAAAGTGTAAGAATAGGGGTAAACACTAGGACTGTCTTTGCCCTTCTCACACTCTAGCAGATAAGTTTACCAGGAGATAAATTTGGACCCATCCATTTCTGAGCATCAAGTGCCCTTATTTCCCACTGCAACATGCAAGGATTCTCATCATTCATATTCCCTGAGGCCAGGTTTTAGGTGAAAGCAAGGTATATATAACTTTTCATTACTTTTTCAAAGATTTACATGTGATGCTTTTCATGCTAGAGATTTACCAGTACAAAGGGGAAGCCTCTGCACTGTACAACAAGCATGATTTCATACGATGATCATTTCCTGCCTGCAGTCTCCAGCATATGGGTTCTGACCAATGCTGGGTCCAATAAAAAAACTGCATTTAGCCAATTAAAGGTGAGCAGTGCTCTGATCTCCTCCCTTCCTTCATGTTTGGTCCAATCAAACTGCAACTACATTTGACCAATCAGAAGTAATTTTTGCTCTGACACCCCACCAACAGGAATTCACAGGGCTATACCTGTTCTATTTACTCAAGAAATATGCCTCAGTTGATGTGGTTCTTAATATGCACTGTAGATCTAGTGAAAAATCATTTCCTTAAAATAGAAAGCAATTTTTGGTTTCAAATGTATACTCACTGACAAAAATGTTATTTATAATACAGAAAAAAGAAAGCACTTTCAGAGTTGACAGTAGGCAGAGTGCCTACATTGCATGGAAATATTTTATTTTGAAATCCTAAGAAAAATATATGAATACATTCTGTCCTGGATTATATTCATCTACATACCAGTCCAGTAGCAAAATGTAACTTTTAACCTTCTTTGAAAAGGGAGTAATCCATGAAGGCAGACACATGTCTCTGGGACTGTCTAAAGTCATGCTTCAACATTTGGCCAGTATTAAGTCATTCTCAAAGCTTGTATGGACTTAAACGTTTTTGTCACTTTTTTTTATTGGTGCATTATAGTTGTGAGACCAGGGCAAAGAGCAAATAGCTGATTACCAAAGAAAGTGAGATGAGTAGATATCACTCACCATCAATTGATTGCTGACAGCCCCTGGGGGAGAGGAAGGATCACATCTTCCAATAAAAGCAATCAAGACCTTCTTTACTCTCTTCCTGCCCTTTTGGTCATCTTTGGCCACAGAGGCAAGATAAAAGGAGGAGGGGACATGAGAAAAAAAGAGACCTAGAATTCATAAAGGAAAAATTTATCCCCATTCCTTTGGCATCAGCACTGGACTCCTTCTTTCCAGATCTCTTTCTCTCTGTCTCTCTCTCTGTCTCTGTCTCTCTCTCTCTCTCTCTCTCTCTCTCTCTCTCTCTCTCTCTCTCTCTCTCTCTCTCTCTCTCTCTCTCTCTCTCTCTCTCTTTCTCTTTCTCTCTCCATTCATTCTATTCATTAAATGAAACTTTTCTTGCCTTGGCACTTCTTGGGTGTTTAATCTTCAATGGAGGAGGAAAAAGGACCCAATCCTGATTTTTAAGACTGGTTTCAATTGTACATAATGCTAGAATTTGTCATTACATATTTGTACATGCACAAAATATAACAATATTATTTGGCTAATATCAATCCCCAGCACTTTCCTCCTCTCTCCCTACATCCCACCCCTTTGTCACTTTTCTCTACTGATCTTCCTTTGATTTTTAGAAGATTTACCACCTGCTTAGTTTTCTTTTTTTCCTCTCTAGCTTACATATGTAACACATAACCCTTAACCTTCTGGGTTTGACTTATTTCCATTAACATGATGGTCTCTAGTTCCATCTATTCTCTTGCAAAGACAAGTTCAGTTTTCCTTATGGATGTGTAAAACTACATTGTGTGCATATATATATCACATTTTCTGTATCCATTCATCTATTGATGGACGATAGACTGGTTTTATATTTTGGCTATTGTGAACTGTGTTGCTGTAAACATGGGTATGTGTGTTCATTCCACTGTAGAATGATGATTTCAATTCTTCAGATTAAATAGTAAAGAGCAGTACTGCTGGGGCATATGGTATTTTCACACAGAGTCTTTTGAGGAGCAACCATATTATTTCCTTAATTGTTGCATTAACTTACTTTCCTCCCAACGGTATGAAAGTTTTTTTTCTCCTCATTCTCTGAAGTATTTACTATTTTATTCTTGATGACTGCCATTCTGACTTGTGTGAGGTAAAATCTCAATATAGTTTTGATTTTTCCTTTCCCTAAATGGTAAAGATGTTTAACAACTTTTCATATATTTCTTGGTCACTTGTATTTCTTCTTTTGAGAAGTGTCCATTTAGTTTATTTGCACATTTATTAATTGGGTTATTTGATTGTTTTGGAGATTTAATCTTCCATTGTTCCCTGCTATCATTCTCTTTTCCCTCCATTTCTACAAAAGGGAATTGAGAAAAATAATAGGTCTGTCAATACTCTTGGTTTCAAGTGACAGAAAACCAACTCTAACATAGGCAAAGGTAGTGTGTATATGTAGGGGGTGTTGTGTTCTTTTACAAGTAAAAACCCTGTGAGTATTTCTGAATGCAGGCACAGCAGGCTTCAGTGATCCAATGTCTTTTCCTCTCTCAGTTCCCATTCCACTTTATGGCCTCCCATGTAGACAATAGATGACAATAAACTTTCCATGCTTTCTTTCTAACAGTCATTTGTAGGCCTCTTAATCCATCTGGGCCAACTCAAGCCAGTTTGGAAGGATAAGTTTCTCCTTGTTCAGGAGCCTTCCATGCTGTGACTTCTTAGGCCTCATCTCCTGCCCCACTCACTCCACATGGGGTGAAATGCAGGGGGAGAGCCCAGTTAAAATCAGGAGCTACTTCTGGAAGAAGAGAAAAAATAAATATTGTAGAAAGATAACACCCTCTGGCCATACTCCCCTCTTATTTGCAGGGAAACAACTGTCTACTTCATAAAACTGTGAAATCTCTGTCTTTGGCAGTTCATGGCACTGTTCAAGAACCCAGAGACCAGAACATCCCCACTTCATTGATGAGGAGACCAGGGCTCAGAGAAAGTAAATCTTCCTTCCCAAGGACACTGACCTTAAAAGTGGTAGAACAAGAGTATGAAGCCAAATCCAGTCTCCAAAGTGTATTTTGCATTAATCTTGGCCTCCCAGATCATTGCTAGTCTCCCTCAGGTACAAGAAGATTATTGTAGATCTAGAGGAGGAAGAGGGAAAGCAGGAAGGATGAAGAGTCCCTGACAGCACCTCACAGAGACCCAGCACCAATCAGTTTGTTGCTGAGTTTGGGAAGATCTCTGCCTACTCATGTCTTCTAGAGGTTTCCATACAGATTTATTTCCATATAAACTTTGCAATTTTGGCACTTATATTATTTTTGTTTACTTATTTTTCTTAATTCACCTTACCTGTTATACTTACAAAAATGTATTTGAAATCATAACTGTTAATGGCAATTGTCAATCAAAATGAGTACTACTTGCCTCAAATAAAAATTCATTTCAAAATTCCATAGAAATACTAAATAAAATGCTCACCAACTGTTTACCATTTAAAATCACCCCATATCTGAGGCAGAATCTTCAGGCTCAGTTTCGAGAATTACATCTAGCAAGTCACACCAGAAAACATATGACTCTGTGCACCTGTGCCACAGATAACTTTCCAGGCATGACTGCAATGTCCCTTGCACTCTAAGAGCAAGGTGAGGGAAGTCACAGCTCCTCACAATGAGGTGGTCAGGATTTTCTACCACACACATGGCCTCATTGCCAGGCTCCTAGTTCTGACCACTGCATCCTTAGTTTCTGACCACATACCCTTGCAGACATATGATATTCAGAGGCTGTGGTGCCTTCTAGCACCATTTTGCCTAACAATTCAGTCATCATAACTTCTAATTTACCTCTTCTGTGATTATTACTGTTTAAGTGCTCTCTGAAGAAGAAACCAGGTTTTCACAGTGTCCCCAGGAAGCCAGGAAGTTCTAGTCTAAGCACAGTCACATCTTGAACCACTCTCCTTCTGTCCAGGTGCTGCTGAAATGTCTGCCAGAGACCAATCTTCATGGGAAGGCAGAGGAGCCACCAACTCCAAAAGGTAGAAGGGCCTTTGATAGCATGAGGGAGAAGCTGCTGTACAGAGAAGGAAGTCAGTTCTGAGGGCCCTTGTCTTCTTATCTTGCACAATTTCTCGATCAATGTCCCCTGACTCCTAGCACAAGTTTCCAACTCAAATTATATTAAGTTCATAGTTCCAAGGACAAACTTCTCATCTAGAATAATCTAGATTCTGTCGTACAACCATGTAGCCACAATGACATTCTCTCATCTGGGAGATAAACCACATGACCTGATAGACTAATGATTCTATAGAAATAGAAATCATCTAAACAACTCTACTCCACCCAGCTCTCATCCAGAAGACTTCAAGACTTTCCCTCCTGTTGATAGGGAACCTCAAACCAGATACTGCTTAGAGATTACATTTCATCATTTTCAGAAAGCAATATGGAGTCATTGTGTTTTAGAGGAGGCAGGGCAGTGGCCTGAGCCCTTTTCTCTCACAGGTGACTGCTCTGCTCCCTGCTGCTCAGTCCTGTTCCTCAACTGATCTTCAGTCTGGACACCTCTGGTACCTCTTCAAATGCTAGTGGAGGTGGCCAGGAGGGGGTACTGCTTCTCAGCTGCCCAGATTTAGCACAATTAAAACACAAGGAGAATTGAGTAGGCTTGAGAGACACAGGGAGGCTAAGGGGACAGAGGTCCAAACAATTCAAGGGCAGAGTTTGCACTAAGGAAACAGGATTACAAGAAAGACTGGTCTTATGGGATAACAATGGGAGGGAACAGAAATCCTTCCCCAATAAAAAATATTTCCTCTACCATCACTCTTTGGTTTTACTCCTTTGGTTAAGGTCTTCATATTTTACAGGTTATTTTAATGATAGCTGAAAATAGGAGGAACCCAAACATTGAAAAGAACAATATGCCTGGATATGACTGTTCTGTAAGATTTCATGCAGCCTTATGAATAATGGCCTAAAAATATGGATGGTTTAAGGGATTCAGGTAATGTTCAAATGTAAAACAGTAATTTCATGTATGATGAGATTACTATTGTGCTATCTGATGCTGTATTTCTTGAGCAAAATGTCTGAAGTATATACAAGTGTGGTGGTACTAGTAAGCTCGTGGGACAGTGTGCAGAAATATAGAAAGATATGATCCAATTATATTCCCTGTCTCCACTCAGAGACTCATGTGAGGTGCCACACAAGAAGAATGGTACTGAATTTTGCAGAATTCAAATAATTGTGAGGGTTTTTTTTTTTTTTTTAGTAAATATTTAGACTTGAAATTGACATTCAAATGGAACTGAATGTGTCAATGCTGCTTGGGCATTGAGCCCTGGCCCTGACCTCATTAAGTTTAAAATCCAGTGTGAATATTCACAAGAGAACCCTTTGCTTCTGGCTCCTCTAGCATTGTAATGGAACTCAGGGTCACCAGAACGTGCTGCCAGCCACTGCTATAGTTCCCTGTGTCTCTTTCTGTCTTTTTCCTTCCTGCCTGCCCCACTCCACTCAGCAGGACCCACATGTTGATGTACTGTTTGTTAACATTAGAATAAATTAGAACCTTGGTCTCCTTACTGCCATTGCTTCTTGTTGGTGCTGCTACTTGCACTGGCCAGAAAATCCTAGGAGAGATTGGGCCATGTCTTCATTGGCGGAGAGTCTGTGCCAGCCTTTATCACAGCACCTGGCCCAATGTATCTGAAAGGGATGACTGCATAAGACAAGTGTGTACTGACCTCAAGTTGTGACTACCAGAGACCTGTGGTGTGCCATGGCTGTGAGGATCTTGGGAATATTTGTTACCAGTCTAAGCTTGACTTCACTAGGGAAATTGCCTTTAGGAAAATGGCCTTAGCTAGGGAAATGGCCTATCCCTCTCACCATAACCTGAGGACCATGCCTAGATCATGTTAGGCTACACTCCAGGGGGAAGGTGGGATTTTCAGTCCCAATATGTTGCATTTTCTGTCCTGCCCTTGAGTACCTTCCCCCTTTTCATCCAACATCCATTTTAAACAATTGTTACTTGCATCCATGGAGTTCTGAGAATGTACCTGAAGTTTCTCAGTCAATCCTTCAAGAAAAATATTTTTCCCATTTTGTAAATGGAGCAAAACTGTTCACCAAAATACCTTGGATGCTGTTATTGACAAGCAAAATTCAAAATTACTGAAAGAAATGTGGAACCAAATTGCTATAATCACAGCCTGATGATGAAATGTGTTTAGGTACATTTCAATATATCTGAATCTCTACCCCAATGGAGATAGACCAAAGGTGTCAGGCACTGAGAGGAAGGTAGATGTTCAGGGTGCTATACAGAGAAGCAGAGAGAACTCTGTTCCCATCTCCATTCATCCAAGGGAGGTATCCCAGGGAGCAGTGAATCTCAAGGCTTCCCACATTTATCTATGTCAAATAGAAGTGGTACACATTTTTGTGGATTAGGGAGAGTTTTTATTTATTTATTGGCTTGTCTGTCCAGTTATTTGCAAAATTTGGAAAATCTGCAATCAGCTTTCCTGGATTCACAATGAAAGCCAATTTTTTTTTTCCTTAAAGGGCCCCTTGAGACCCTCTTAAAAATAAGTCTCTCTATTATGTGACTTTTTGCATCATTGAAGCTTAGGGAGCAAGATAGTACACATAGCTTCCTTTTGAAACAGATCAGCTCTGTTTGCATGAAGACAAGCAGACTGGGGTGAGCAGTTTGTGATGCTATTGTTTTTCCCTTGAGAAGCAGAGTGTTCTGCTGTTAAGGATACACACTTGCACAGGGAATTTGGCAGTTTTTCAGGAAGGCAGGTGAGTGCCCACAGCCTGGGATCCTGGGAAAGCACCCAGGTTGATCTCGGTTTGTGCAAGGCTGCCATCATGTGGCCACTGCAGATATTTCTCACCAGTAAACTTAGAAGCCCAAGCACTGTTTGTATACTGTTCTGAGCTCTCTTAACAGGCCCCTTCTGTAATGACCATGTTTTTCTACCCCCAGCCAGAATACAGGCTAAAGATATAGCTTGATCTCAGTTTGAGGAAAATAAGGTTCTAATGTAGACATTCAAGTCCAAGTCTTCTCCAGGCCTACTGTGAGCCTCCACCAAAGTGGAGCCATATATTGATAAATTCCCAAGGGGCTGAAAGGCCATTCCTGTATGTATAATTTTGGATTGATAAGAAGATGACAAGTCAGCACCCAAAAGGACACTTTGGTGAGGTTTTATTATGGAAAGATGTCCAGGTATTTAATTGTTGAAGAAGTGACAATTTCTTAGCATTACAACCCAACAGAACTTAGAACTCTGGTAACCAGGCACCCACATTCTAGGAATAGTCTCTTGTTTAGCTTCATGTGATGGAAGATGTGCAACAGAGCAAGATGTTTTCCTAATGTATCCAAACCTTCCAAGGTTCTAGGCACAAAAAGGTCCAGAGTGGGAGTATTTTCAGATGTTGACTTAGCCCTCACAACAGACCCTTATGACCACTTATCAGGATGCACACAAAGGTAAAAGAGAGGAGCCTAGAGATGACTAATGAAGGCAAGTTCTCATCTGGGATTATATCTGAGATGTCCTTTGACCTTCCCTGTCTGTGTGTGTGGGGAGAATTAGGGGACCTATAATAATAGGTGTAGATTATTCCATGTTGAAACTGTGGCAGAACTTTCATGTTTGTACCACTGAAAATGATGGGTAGGGTGGATATTTAAATATTGGGTACTAGATTTTTCTACTCAAATATCTATCCAAAGAATTTATTCTGTTACCAAGTGTCACCAATATATGGAAGCTCATGCATATATTATTGTATACCTAATCTGGGTATAAATATTTTCAATGGGAGTGTCCCCTGTGGAGTCAGTCAGGATGGTCAGAGTTAATTTTTGTCCAACATAAAAGACAATCTCTTTTCAGAGTCAGATCATTGTGGAGCTACTTCTTAATTTTGTATCCTTGTGGAAAGAACAAGTGAACCACACAACCAACAATGTTATCTTTGGTCTAAGGTTAGATGAGATTTCTGGAGAAGGGTCTCCACAGGCATAAAAGTTGAAGATATCCAAGATAGGTCCAGGAAAAATACTCAAGTATGGGGACTCCCATAAAAACTTTCCAGAAATTTACCACTTGAATGACCTATATTCCCATCCCTAAAGAAATCTAGACTGTATTACTCTCCCTGGCAACCTAGTATGTGTAAATCTCCAGATTACATACTTATAGGAATAACAGAGAAAATATTTCCACATTGTTTTTAATGATTACTGGATACTGAATATTTCTTTCCTGATGCTACCTGCCCCAGGTAACCCATATACCAGTCATCTCCACTGTACTTCTAGTTCTTTTACAAGACTTAACACTAACACCTTTATCAGGAAAGTATTGGCCTAAACATGAGTGAGGGTTACACAAACAAATGATGTAAAAGCAGTCTACATGTTTTACATGACTACCATACCACAAAAAAATCTCTGTAGTCCCAACAGGTAAGGAGAGTGTTCTCACATGCCTTTATAATATCTAGTAAGTAATGTTTCTTGCAGCAGTTCAGTCTTTTAATGCTTGTGGAATGTGATGTGATTTAATTGTTCCTTCATTCTGCCATGATGCAGGAACATTGTATATGTGTCCTAATAAACTGCATCAGTATCATTGGACTGTTACTAGAATGTTACAAAATGGGGTTAAACAAAAATTTGTTCTAATTTCAGAGTCTGTATATCAAAGTGCTTGCTGGAATGATTTCTTTTGAGGTCCACTCTTTGACATCTATATTATCATTTTCTGTCTGTATGTTTTCCTGACATTTTTCTATGCTATTTGTGTCCTTATTGCTGCTTTTTAAAGGAGAAAAGGTGAATTGGATTAGACTTTACACCAATTAGTTGGATTGAATTAATCATGCCTTTAGGAAACATATTTAAATAGAATCACAGTCTGAGGCACTGGGGATTTGGAACATCAATATATGAGATTGGGAGGGGCACAATTCTGCTAATAACAAACTAGTCTTCTGGTGAAGACAGACTCTTTGGAGAGGGAATACTGAGTGAAAGGATATGCACATGTAACATTTTAATAGCTACAGTCAGATTACATCACAGAAGGGTTGCTGAAGTTACATTGCCACAGAATGTCTGATTTTAGCTACTTCTCTGCATCCAGAATTATCTGGGTGTTTGCATTTAAAAATTATTTTTCTTGGTTAATCTCTTGTCCATGTGGCAAACAAAATCACTGTGTTCCATTTCTTAGAGTTTCACAACTGATAAGCTTGAGTTATCTTTTAGTTGATTAATCAGCCATTTTGATATTTTTCTTCCCTAAGTCATACTCAGATTTGGGGCCCTGTGTTACACTTTCTTACACCCTCTAGTCTCCAAGCATTTGCCCCAATGAGGAACCTGGGCTGACATAGCTCTGTTTCTAAAGAGCTTCCTTAAAGTGAAAATAGGATAAACATTAGTCTCTTAAGTCAAAGGGACCTCCTGGGATGTCTTCTCTAGGCTCTCTCATTAAAATGGAGAAAAATAATATTTCTGTAGATGGAAATCCTCTATATCAGGAGCAAACCAGACTTTGAGATGCTTAGAATAAATTTGATACAGTTCTGCCGTGTGCAGTTCTCAGTAGAGACACATACTGCTGAGAAGCCATTTCATACCTAGAAACCTGTGTTTTCTCATTTCTACTATTGTATGTTTTCAGAGGACTCAGTTGGATAATGTCTTCATGGGGGATTTTGATTTAAGTAGGTGCTGTGCCTCCACAACTGACAAAACATTTTGAAGTTACTGTGTAGATACTGCTTAACCATTACATGACACCATATTAATTTTTTTTTCAGGAATAAAAACTTTTCTTCATGGGCATTCATGTCATCCACATGCCCAAATGCAATGTCAACTCTTGTGGCCTGAAATCCTGATTCCAATTCTCTAATGTTTTATGGCACTGCTAATAGTTACATATCTCCCCCACCTTGGCCTCCCTTTTGCTGTATACTGTCAATTAAAAAAACAAAACAAAACATTCTTCTGCATGCCTCTGTAGCCGATGTCCCTCTTTGTTTTGAACTCATAGGGCTTTGTGTTCCTTTATATCTCTCTAGGTCAGTTCTATAAATAAACCCTGATTAATAATATCAACCTATATTTTGATATGTAAAGCGGTGTTGAGTTAAATTCTAACTGGTGTTTGCCCTAGATATAAACTGAAGCAAGATTTCCTGGATCCTGGAATGGAAGACCCAAGATGACACAGATATATGAGAATGTTCTGCTGAGTTATATACTACATAGGACTGAATTTTATATACATATATCACAAATCCTGCTTTTTTTTTTTTCAATGTGAGGGATTGAACCCAGGGACTTGTGCTCTACCAACTGAGCTCTATCCCCAGCCCCCAAAATCCTGCTTTTTGTTTCACTTAACATTTATTGACTCATTACATTTGAGACTGTGCTATAAGCACTGTACATATATTAACCCAAAGGTAGTTAACACCAAGGCAAATTTACACTAAAATTTCTTTACAATAACAAGTATACAACTTATCACCCTAACAGATATCTTATTTGTCACAAGTTTATCCGTACATTTTACACATGTCATAAGAAAAAAAAGTATACATTTTGCAATTAAAACACTTCATTATTAAAAATAAAAACTGGGGTTACTGTACATATAACACAATTGGATATGATCATATTATCATTTTCTATTTCATACATTTCAAAATCTACCAAAATATCTTAAATCAATGTCAAATTAATAAATATATTGGATCTCTTGTGCCATCAGCAGATATCACAGATGAAAATCAATATGCTAAAAGGTATTATAAAAGAGATATTTCTAAAAGAGCATGAGATGCTAAAAGGAGATGCCCAGAGCATAACCAGGAAAATCCTGCTTTTTTGATGATAATAAGACATTGAAAAAACCTTGTGATATTATGGAGGTATTTTGGCTTTGGAGTCAGACACAGTTAATCATAAGTCCCAGCCCACCTGCTTATTAGTTGTGGAAGTTTGTCCACCAGAAGAAACAGATGTTACAGCCAGGCCTTCAGGTCTAAGTCCAAATTGCCAAATAAGTTTGCATTTAATGTATTTAAACAATAGAGTCAAGGCTGTGGAAGATTGCAGGCTATGTGATTTTAACCTCCTGAGCTCCCCACCTTCATTTTTATGCTGTCTGATATCTGCAATGGAAAAGAATCTATGACCAGTATGAAGTGGAAAATAATGATCTACTTTTGGACACTTCCTGGTTGGAGGTTCCTGCTCCCACTCAGGACACTGTTTCTCCCACTTATGGAGTCTGAGGAGAAATATTAGTAGAAAACTGTATCCATCATCTCTAGCATATAAAGAGATAGAACATGCCCTTTAAGTCCCTGACATCAGGGGACTCATAGCTCTCAAATCTGGAATATAGCTTCTGCGAACTGAGTTATGACAGAGTCAAACTTGAGGGTGTAGTTCTCAAAACACAAATACTTTATTAGCAGTATTTTATTAGTCACAGATAATATTCTGGATATGCCAGGTTATATTATTTATATTAATTTTAACTGTTTCACTTTATGTTATTAATGTGAATACTAGAAATATTTTAATTATCCTTGTGCCTTCCATGTTGCTTGCATTGGACATTGTTGCTTGAGGGGGTTACTTCCCAGTTCAAAGTTCACTCTGTCTCCTAAACAAGAACAGAAAGCAGAAAAGTCAAATGGAATTTTATAGTAATTGTCATTATATTATTTTCATTCATGATTGATAAACAGGATATAACCCATAAAATGAAATGATCTTATGTGCAATGTTAAAAGCAAATATTCTGCTGAGTGGGCTAGATCCCACTTCAGGAAGAAAATCTTGCCTTAAAACAGAAGCAGCCTGAGGCTCTGAGGTACAATTATCTGACCTCAAAAAGAAAAAAGAAAAAAGTTGCAACCAACAAACCTGTCATTCTGGCTTTATTAATGCCTGGATTGGATAATAATCCTTGTCATTAAAAAAAAAAAAAAAGACTCAATGGACTCAGACTCAGTGGGTATGATCTGAACCCCTGTCCAATCAGGAGCCATTAGTGAGAGCTATCCAATGCTGTGTGCAACCAGGGAGGAGGGGCTGGCTTCCACAATCTGGACGGGGGTCCTTTTCTCCTGATTCTGCTGTTTTTGCCATTTGGCTACAGGTTTAACCCTCATCCCTTGGAGTCTTGGTTTACTGTGCAGGTGCTGAAGATCCCTAGGAAAGGCCTGTGTCCTAGGCACCAGGAATTGGGGAGTGTGCAGTGGCATCAGGAACCTGGGGAGGGAGACTGGGGGAGGGAGACTGTTGGAACCAAGGGACTGGCTGTGGCAGGAACAGGAGCTAGCAGATGGAAACTCTGGGTAGTGTCTGGAGGCTGCAGACCTGAGCCCTCCTCTGGGGTAGTACCCCTCAGCCTACTGGCCATTCAAGTGGTGAGCATGTCAGGGGAAGAGATCCTTTGCCACCATTCTTATCTTCGCAGGGCATCCTCAGGTCCTGCCTCAAATACTATCTGGCAGGTGTGTGCCTGCAGCTGTGTCTTCCCAGATGCTGGTGATTGACTGGTGGGATGATTATCATAATCATATCCCCATATCATTTTCCTGCAAGAGAAGAGCTGTGATCCACAGGAAACTTGCTTCCTCCTGAGCTAACTTATTGTTCATTTTTACTTTCTTTTTCTTCACTTCCTTTTTCTTTCTTTTTCTTACTGGAAGTTGAACCAAGGGAAGATTTAACACTGAGCTATATCCCTAGTACTTTTTATTTTAATTTTGATACAGAATCTAGCTGAGTTGCTGAGATTGGCCTTTTTATGGTTCAATTTATCTGGACTTTTATATTGCAATGAAGAATATAATTTTTACATACATATGGATTTATATATGGATTTCATTTATATTGTGATTCCTTATTGCAATAGTATAGTTTCATAATATACATGAATGTCAGGTATGATAATTTCTTTTGCTCTTACAATTGAAAAATTTCTTGACTAATGTTATGTATAAATTTGTGGATGAATTTTAGAACTTTATACTTTGATTTCTTATTTCATTAAAAGAAAAACATGTTATTCTTTATTATTGCATTATAGTTATACATAAAATTTGGGTTTATTTTGACATAATCATACAGGCACAGAATATAATTTGCTTCACTTCAGTACCCAGTAGTTCCCCTTTCCTTCTCCTCGTTGCTTCCCCTTTCTTCCATTTATTTATAGTTTTTTTTTAAATTACTGCTTCATATATACACATAAAAGTAGAATTCACTGTGATTTATTCATATATGTACATAGAAAATTTGGTGGGAATATATTGTATTTTAATTTTGGGGATATTTTTCATTTTTGTAATGATGTGTTTCATCATCTACACATGGGATGTGTAATTGAGTCTTTAATGAGCATCTGGTGATTTTCATTGTTTTATAAAATCTATGTACATTCTTTCTGAACATGTATACATGTGAAATACCAGTGAATATTACACCTACAGAAATTAAACATGGTGTTTTATACTATTTTAAAAACTGGATATACTGTGGCCAAAATGTGACTGACCCTTAGTGACCAGTAGTCTCTGAAATTATTATTTATCTCTTCCAAGATGTACATTCTGATCTCATCTCCCTTGGTTACAATGTTTGGATGAATACTATTGTGTCCTTACATTATCATAGTCACATATGCTGTCATTTCAGTGAGTCTCTGTGGTGGGGAGTATGATTTATCTTCAATAGCAAAACAGTTTCCACAATTAGATAACTTAAACTCTTCTCAAGTTTATGAGTATTTACTTGTTTTATATCTTCATCAATACGATTTGATTTGGTCTCTGATGGGATTTTATTTTATATTTCTCTAATTTCTAAAGATGTTGAACTTTTTATGATTATTGAACACTTAGATATCCCCTGTATTAAGCGGCAGTTCAAGGCTCTTGTTTGCATTTCTTTGTAGTTTTTGGCATCAAAGATATGAAAATGAATCCAAAAAGGCAGATAGAGTTTGATTTCAAGAAAAAAGGGTATTAATTATTTAAAAAATTATTTGCCTTGTGGGGTCTCTTGGTCCAGTTGAAACCCACCAAATAGTTGAGGAGGGTGTGGAAATGGAGTTGAAGAAAGACCTCCGGAGATCAGTTTCAGAGAACTTGATCAACTTTATTGTAACATGGGTAGGATTATATCATCAAGCAGTCGCTGGACAGAATATCTCTGAGAGTTGTTGGACCCGATGGGCTTACAAAATGTGCAGAGATTATAAACAATGGGCTGAAAGGTTACTGGCAGAAAAAGTAAGAGAAAAGATATGTGGCTGAGGATGGAAGGGGGCTAGGTTACCATAGTGATTGAGCCAAGTTCAGTTAGTGTTCTAACCACAGTATCACAGTTCAGGCCCTGAGAACCTCTCACATAGGCAATGTAAGCCTCTTTCCACCTCATGCTCCCAACATTGCCTTTTTTCTTCCCCTGAGCATATAATGTAGGTTTCTTTTCTGTTTATATTGAAGGTTATTTCAAATGGAATTCTAGGTATCTTTGGAAATTCTAACAGAAAAGAAATAAGAAAAATCTCTCTTCCCTATGACTGCAGGAAAATGAATATATTTTCTTAAAGTTATTTGTAAGTAAATTGTTGGATGACATGTTCAGTGAAACATTCACTCTTCTTCCTTGAAGTTTTTTTCTTTTTGAATGTTTTTGACAGTGAATTATGCATTCTATTATCTGGATTTTGGAGTTTAATACAAAATCATATGGGATAAGAACTGGAAAATTCTAGAAATATGCATAAATGGTTGTTTACTGAATGATATATTATGACAATACCAACAAAAGGACTTTTATTTTTTAGAAATAGTTACATAATTTTTCTTTTCAATTTCTTATAAGCCTTATAGAATTATTTATTTACTGAGTCATACTCAGACCCTGGACCTGTGTTGTCCTTTTTTGCATCATGTAATATCCAAGCATTTACCCTCATAAGTTATCTGGGTTGATAGCTGTTTCTGAAGAATTCCTTAACATTAAAGAATGAAAAATATTCTTTTACCCCTGGGATGTCTTCTCTACACATTCTCTTCAAAATGAAGAAAAAATAATATTTCTCCAGATTGACATCCCATATGTCAGAAGCAAATAAGCCTTTGAGGAACTTTGAATGGATTTCATGCAGTTCTGTCTCTGGGTAGTTTTTGGGTACTGCTGAGTTACCATTTAGTGTCCAGAAACCTGAGTTGTCTAATCTCCACAATGAGAATAATTTTAGATGACACAGATGGATAATGCTCTTATGTAAGCCACTAATACATGTATTTAGCCACCCATGCCATCCACATTACCAAATATTAAAGGTTGAATCTTCCTTGTCTGAATTCCAGGTTCCAATTCTCTGGCAGTTCAAATAATTTAGTTTCTCCTTGTCTTTTTTTCTGTGTCCCCAGTAAGAGTTCTCTGCTCCATACACCTATTTCCCATGTTCAGCTATGTATAGAAAAGACTTAGAAACCTCTATAATTTGCTAACTGGTAAAGAAGGGTTCAGATTATTTCTGGCTAGTGCCTGTCCTTGTTATAATCTGAACCAGGACTTCCCTAGGTCCTGGAAAGGGAGTCCCATAACCAATCAGGTATATGGTATATGAAATGTGCATACTATATATATATATATATAGGCATACACACACACACACACACACACACACACATATATGGACATAGGTGCAGACAAATCTCTTGTCTACATTTCCTTTAGGTGAGGAATACAATTCCTTACCAATATTTCTTTTATTTTCAGGTTCAAAAAAACAGGAGAGATACTGGCCTGAGAGCAGGGAGTTTTACCAAGAAAATTTCCAGAAGTGAACATTTTCTCACCCAATGCTGGTCATGGTCATTCCATTCCAGATAGCAGACAGCAAGCAATATAAATATATATATATATATATATACACACACACACACACATATATATGTAAATATATTATAAATGATATATATGTGTATATATATAATATAGTATGTGCACACACACACACACATACACACAATCCTTCTTTTTTGAACAAGTGTCACTAATGAAGTCCTAAATTAATAAGAAAAGTTGTTTGAGTTATGTGGTATATTGGAGGTATTTGTATTTGGGATTTCAAATTAGACATTTTGTGTGTGTGTGTGTGTGTGTGTGTGTGTGTCTGTGTGTTTGTGTGTGTCTGTGTGTGTGTTTGTACTGGGGATTGAACACCCAGGGGCCCTTAAGCAGTGAGCCACATTTTCACCCCTTTTTATGTTTTATTTAGTAACAGGGTCTTGCTGATTTTCTCAGGCTTCCTTTGAACTTGCTATCCTTCTACCTCAGCTTCCCAAGCTACTGAGATTACAGGTGTGTGCCACAATGCCTGGCAACACAATTCATCTTGATTCCAAGCCCACTTGCTTATTGAGGGGCTTTCATCATAGGAAGAAAAAAAAGTCAGACTGGACATTAGGTCTAAGGCTGAATTGCAAAAAAGTTTGCCTTTAATGCATTTAAATAATAGACTCCAAGCTTTGTATCTGAACACATGAGCCACAACTACTGCAAAGAACTGAATCCTTCACTTATAACTTACAAAAGATTGGTCAGGACCTTCATCTTCCTGAGATCAGGGGAATCATAGTTATCAAATTTTGAAAATGTTTCTGTGAACTGAGATATTCTGGAGGCTTGACATAGTTTTCAGAGTGTGCTGTTCCAAAAATACATATTGTAAACTACTAATATTTTGTTGGTCACATAATGGTGATATTCACATTATAGATATATTGGGTTATGTTATTAAACTCAATTTCTACTACTTATTTTTATGTGAATACTAGAATATTTTTAATTACCCTTGAAACTCATATACTATTTTCATTAAATATTACTGTCTTAGGGGATTCCTTCCCAGTTTAATGTTCAATCTGTTTTCTCACAAAAGAGAGCAGGGAAGTTAAATGAAATTTTATAGGATTGTCACTTTATTATTTCCAACCATGAATAATATATAGACACAAAAAATCCACAAATTGAAAAGGCCTTATATGTAAGGTAAATGCAAATGTCTTCCTGGCTAGAATGGACCCCACTTCTCCAAGAAAATCTTGCCTTAAATTAGCTGCAGCCTGAGGTTCTGCATTTCAATTCCCAGCACCTGAAAAGAAAAAAGCTACAGCAAGAACCTGCCATTGTGACCTCATTCATTTATGCATTTGATGTCACCACCTCTTAGAAAACTCACTAGACTGAGTCTGGTTATGTTAAAACATAAGACCTGACCACTCAGGAGCCCTTAAGTAAGCATTGTCTAATCCAGCACACAGACAGTAAAGAGGGGCAGGCTTTGACAATCTGGTGTGGATTTTGTCTCTGGAGGCTGCTAGTGTTGATATCCATCTCTAGGCTCCCTCTTTTATGTTCAGGGGACCTGGTTTGCTCTGGAGATGCTGGAAGATCTTATAGAAAGAAAACCATAACCCTCAAAGGCAATAATAGGTGAGTGTGCTGTGGCATCTTGAAACTGAGGCATAAGGCTGCTTAAAACTGGCTGCACTGATTATGGTGGGAACTGGCAATTTCAGACTGGAATCCCTGTGGTAGCCTCTAGTGTCTGCAGGCCTGGGTCCTCTTCTGGGGAAGATCAGCCCTGAATCTCCACTGGACAGTCAAATGGGGCATATGTCAGCAGTAGACTTTGGATATCCTGTCCTATCCCTGCAGAATATCTGCAGACCCTACTTGAAGTCCTATCTGAGCACATATGTGGCAGCATTCCAGGACCTTCCCAGATTGTGTGGTGGATTGTGAAGTGAGATGATCATCAGATTCACAATGCCATGTATTGTTTTCATGCATGAGAGGGACTGTGGTCTATAGGACATACAGTTCTTCCTTCCTCCTGAGCTTGCTTTTCTGCCTTTTTTGGGGGGGATCATTTGCCCTAATGTAGAACCTGGGTTGACCTGTTACTGAAGACTCTCCTTAACATGAAGAAGGGCAAACAATAGTGTCTCAATTCAAACGGACCTCCTGGGATGTTTTTGCTAGGCTCCTCTTTAAAATGGAGAAGAAATATTATTTTTCTTGATAAATATTTCCAATATCAGAAATAACCCAGACTTGGAGAATCTTAGAAGGAATTTCATACAATCCTGTCCTGGGCAGTTGTTAGTCTGACATGTGATGCTGAGAAACCATTTGATATCTAGATGTATTTGTTTTCTTATCTCTACAATTGGATGTTTTTAGAGGATTCATTTAGATCAAGGCTTCATGGAATAATTAATATAAGTTGTTCCCACAACTGTCAAAACACCTTGAAGTTACTGTGTAGATAGTGCTTAACCATTTTCTGACATATCACCACTTCTTTTTTTTTCAATATCTTAAAACCTTTTAATCAGGGTCCTCATATCATCCAGATGCCCAGACACAATATGCCAACTCTTGTTTTTCTGAAATCCAGATTCAATTTCTTTGATATTTTATGGTACTTCCAATAATTGTATGTTCCTACTTGGCCTCCATTTGCTCTATGCCCTCAATAAAAAAAATTCTGCTGCATGATTCTACAGTGCATGTCCCAATTTGTATTGAAAACAAAGGGCTTGGCGGTCCTTTACATTCCTCTAGACCAACCTGTTTTATAATTAAACCTTGATTTAACTTCCCAAATATTTAACATCAACCTATATTTTGATATGTAAAAGTATGTTGAGATAAATTTTTGTTGGTATTTGCTTTTGAGGTAAATGAATCAGGATTCCCTGGACTCTGGAATGGGAACCCCAAGATGATACAGTTACATGAGAATGTTCTCTTTGTGTTGTGTTATGTAATACACAGGAGTGGATTTTATATACATATGTCATATATCCTGCTTTTTTGAATTATCATCACTTTTATAGTCTGATGGGAATAAGAAATATTGCAAGAGTTTTGTGATCGGTGTAACTATTTTGGTTTTGGAATCAGATGCAGCTTATCCTGAGTCCCAGTGCACCTACTTATTAATTGTGGGAATATATTTACAGGAGGAAACATATATTAAATCTTGGCCAATAGGTCTAACCTCAAATTGCCAAATAAATTTGCATTTCATGTATTTAAAAACAGAATCAGGACTGTGGAAGATTGCAGACTAAGTGTCCATAACCCCTAGACATCTTCATTTTTCTGCTGTGTCATGTCTGCAATGTGAAAAGCCTGTGGTCAGAATGAAGTGAGAAAAAATGATCTACTTTTGGACACTTCCTGGTTGTAACTTCCTGCTCCCACTCAGGGTATTGTTTCTTATAATTTTGGGCCTGAGGAGCAATATTATTAGGGAACTCTATCCCTCAACACTAGCATTTAAAGTGATAGATCAGGCCCTTTAAGTCCCTGACATCAGGGGACCCATATCTCTCAAAACTTGCATGTGGCTATGGTAAAATAAAGTATGCTGGAGAGAGTCAAACTTGAGGGTGTAATTCCAAAAGCACATGTTCTTCATTGGTAGTATTTTATAAATCACATGAAGGTAATATTCTCAAAAAGATGCATTATGCTATTTATATCAATTCCAACTCTTTCTTTTTATGCTATCAATATGAGTATTAGAAATATTTAAGTTTCCCTTGCACCTTAGGTGTTGTTTTCATTGGATATTTTTGCCTTAAGGGGTTGTTCCATTTAAAGTTTAGTCTGTCACCTAACAAGAACAGAGAGCAGAAGAGTTAAATAACATTTTATATTAATTACCATCATATTATTTTCATTCCTGTATAATGTAATGGTGTATATAATCCATAAACTGAAATGGAAGCATGCACCAGGTTAAATTCAAATGTTCTGCTGTTTGGACTAGATCCCGCTTCTGGAAGAAAATATTGTCTTAAAATAGCAGCAGCCTGACACTGTGAGGTGCAATTCCCAGACCTCAAAAGAAAAAAAAACTGCAACCAAGGACCTATCATTCTGTTCTTATTCATGTGCATTGGCTATTATTCACTGTCACTCACAGGGAAGGTTCTCTGGTGTCATACCCCAGAGGCATGGTCAGAAGGTCTGTCCAATCAGGAGCAGTTAGAACTGTCCAGTCCTGTGTGCTGAAAGGGAATTGCGGGTGGTTTTCCGCTACCTTCTCCATTTCTCCTGAGTCCACCATATCGGCCATTCAGCTCTAGGCTTCTTTCTCCTGCTTAGGATCCCCATGTTGCTCTGCTGTTCAGGGGCTGGAGGTCCCTATGGAGAAGGACTGGCTCCTGAAAACCCAGAAATGGTGAGTGGGCAGTGGCATGATGAGCCTGGGGAGGGAGGCTGTTGGAATGGCGGTACTGGCTGTGGCAGAAACCAGACCTGGCAAACTGGGACTCTCCGCAGTCTCTGGAGTCTCCAGGCCTCAGCCCTCCTTTGGGGGCAGTGCACCCTCTGTCTTACTGGCCATCCAGGTGGAGAACATGTCAGTGGCAGAAACGGCTCACTGTCTTCCTTATCCTTGCAGGACATCCTCAAATACTATAACACAGGTGTGTGTCTGTGACCCAGCATTTTCTCAGGTGTTGGTGATTGATAGGGGGCCCATTATTGTAATCAAATCTCCACATGTCATTTTCCTGCAGGAGAGCAGCTGTGGTCTGTAAGGACCACGTTTACTCCTGAGCCAGGGAATTTTCATTTTTCCTTTCTTTTCCCTTTTTTCTTTTTTTGTTTTTTTTTGTGTGTGTTGTTGGAAGTTGATCCTCAGTATACTTTACTACTGAGATATAGCTCTAGTGATTTTTATTTTTTATTTCAAGACAGGGTCTAGCTTATTTGCTGAGATTGTCTTGATATGGTTTGATTTGTCTAGACTTTTCTAATGCAATTAAGTATATAATTTTTACATACATATGGATTCATATGTGGATTTAGTTTATATGATTCCTTGTTGATTATTGTAGTAGTGTAGTTTTACAATGTACATGAATATCAGGTAATGAGAAGTACTTCTTTTGCTCTTATAATTGAAAAATTTCCTGGCTAAAATTACATATAATTTTGTGGATAAATTTTAGAAGTTTATGGTTTCTTATTTAATTAAAAGTAAAGCATCTTGATTTTTTTATTATTGCACTATAGTTATACATAATATTTGGCATCATTTTGACATAATCATATAAGCATGGAATATAGTTTGCTCCACTTCATTTCCCAGTAGTCTCTCTTTCCCTCTCCTCCTACCTTCTCTCCTCCATTTATTTATAGTTTTATACATCACTGCTTTACAGATACACATAAAAGTAGAATTTACTGTGATATATTCATATAGGCACATAGCAACTTTACTGGGTATATTATTGGTAAATTTGGGGGAAAATTATCTTCCTTTTAATGATGAGTTTTATCATCTACACATGGGATATATAAGTGAATGTTTCATGTGCTTCTGATAATATTTATTTTCTCATAAGTTCTACATATTTTCTTTACAAATATGTATACATGTGAAATATCACATGCATATTGCACACATATAAAACTAAATCATGGTGTTTTATACTATTTCTTTTTTTTGTGGTACTGGGAATTGAACTCAGGCTCTTGTGCTTGCAAGGCAAGCACTCTACTAGCTGATCTATCTCCCCAGTCCCTATACCATTTCTTAAAGTGAATATACTATGAGTAAAAATTTGGATCCTAGTAACCATTTTTCCCAGATAATTATTTATCTCTTCCAAAATTTATATTCAATTGAACCATGCCCATGGGATTGTATGGTTGGTGTTTGGATGAGTGCTGTTGTGTTCTTACCTGTTATGGTCACATGTGCTTCAATTTTAGGAAGTCTGTGTCAGAGTGAGCAACATATATCTTCATAACAAAAGTCTCCACAAATAATATTAAACTCCTTGAGGTTATAAATATTCATGTGTTTTATATCATCATCAATATTATTTTGTCTGTGATGGAATTTTGTATTTCTCTAAATATTTTGAGTATTCCTTTAGATTTTGAATTTTTATGATTATTGAAGATTTAGATATAAATATCCCTTTATTAATTGGCAGTTCAAGGCATTTTTCTGCATTTTTTTTGTGGTTTCTGGCTTCAAAGTTAAGAAAATATATCCAAAAATGAAGATAGAATTGAATTTCAAGAAAATAAAAGGTTTTGCATTTAATTAATAAAAAATTACATTTTTATTCCCTTGAGTTTGTATTGGGGATATCTTGTATGTTTTGTATTTGGAGCTTATTACAAAGAAATTCTAGGGCTTATCTTTTGAAGTTCTAACAGGATATGTAAGTAAGGAAAGTCTCACTTCCCTATGGCTACTGGAAAATGAATATATTTCCTCAACATCATTGTTAAGTAAATTGTTGAATGACACATTCACAAAACCATCCACTCCTTCCTTGAAGATTTTTTTTAATGTTTTGGACAGTGAATCATGAATTATCTTATCTGGGTTTTGGGCTTTAATACAAAACCATATAGGATAAGATTTGGCATTCCAAGAAATATGCATAATAATCTATTGTTTTCTAAATAATATGTTGTAGACATAGCAACAAATAGACATTTATTTTTAGAAATAATTCCATATATTTTCTTTAAAATTTATGAGCCTTTTAGATTTATTTCTCTTCTTAGTCATACTCAGACTCTGGATGTGCGATGTGCTTTTTTGCACCCTTTAATCTCCACACACTTACCTCATAAGGAATCTAGGTTGATAGCTCAGTTTTTGAAGTGTTACTTAACATGAAAGTAGGAAAAATATTTGTGTTGTTCCTGGAATGTCTTCTCTAGGTTCTCTCTTCAAAATGGAGTAAAAATATTTCCTCAGACACATCCTCTACAACAGGAGCAAATCAGCCTTTGAGGAGCTTTGAAGAAATTTCATACGGTTCTGTCTCTGGGTAGTTCTCTGTGCAACTGATTTGCCATTTAATATAACGTGTGTTTACTTGTCTCTATAATGGGAAATGATTTTAGAGAACACAGATGGAAAATGCTTTTCATGGAGGCTAGTAATACATGTATGTGCTATAGCCATGGCTAACAAACCACCTGGAAAACACTGCAGAAATTAATTGTTTAGTCATTATCTACTACTCACATGAATTTTCTTTTCAAAGTATGTAATAACATTTTCACTGTAGGCATCAATGTCATTTATATTCCTAACATAAAAGGTTGAATCTTCCTTGTCTGAATTCCAAATTCCAATTCACTTGTGGTTCAAGGTGGTACACCTAATTGTGTTTCCTTGCACTACTTTTACTTTGTGTCCCCAATAAAAGGGTTGTCTGCTCCATGCCTCTATCAGCTATGTTTAGAAAATGACATAGAGACCTGTTTTTTGTTTTTGTTTTTGTTTTGTTTTTTTTTTTGCTGATTTGTACAGGAGGGTTCAGATTACTTCTGGTTGGTGTCATTCCTTGTTATAAAGTGAACCAGGATTTTCCAGTTCTAGAAAGGAAGCCCCATAAACAATCAGGTATAAAAAAAGGCTTTGTTTATATGGAATGTATGTGCTTATTCTATATATGCACAAAGGTTCAGGCAATTCTCTTACCTGCCTTTCTTTCAGTGAGAAATAAAATTACTTATCTGTATTTTTTCTCAGGTTCGAAAATCTGGAGAGACTGCCTGAATGAAAGCAGGGAGTTTTAAGCAGAAAGCTACCAGAGGTAGGTTTTCTCCCTCCAAATGCTGGCTGTGGTCCATTCCAACCAAGATACAAGAAAGCAAGCAAAATATATTAAAATTACACACACACACACACACACACACACACACACACACACACCCTTAGAAATCCTGCTTTTATTTAATAAGTGCCACTAACCAAGTCTAAAATAATAAGAAAAACTGTATGAGTCATGTGTGTAGTGAGGTGTTTGGGCTTTTAAATTAGACACAATTTTTTTTTTTTTTTTTTGTACTGGGAATTGAACCCAGGAGCAATTAACCACTGAGCCACATTCTGAGAACTTTTAAAATTTTATTCAGTGACAGGTTCTTGCTAAGTTGCTGAGGTTGGTTTTGAACTTGAATTCCACCTAACTGAGCCTTACAAGCTGCTGGGATTATAGGTGTGTGCCACCATGTTTGGCAACAAAATTTATCTTGATTCCAAGTTTACTTGCTCATTTAGAGCTTTCACCATAGGAAGAAAAATATCATAGACTGGCGGTTAGGTCTAAGGCCAAATTGCAAAATAAGGAGATGATCTTTATTCCTGAATCCTCACTTGCCACTCAAGTGGGGCATATGTCAGCAGTAGGCTGTCATCTTTCTGCAGAATATTTTCAGCCACTACATGAACTTCTATCTGAGCACAAATATGCCAGCATTTCAGCACATTCCCAGATTGTTTGGTGGATTGTAGAGAAAGAAGATCATCAGAATCACAACTCCATGTATTGTTTTCCTGCATGAGGAGAGTTGTGATCTGCAGTCTGTATATTTCTCAGTTCTTTCTTCTTCCTGATCTCATTCTTCTGTTTTGGTGGGATGATTATATGGTGCTTTGAACCCAGAGGTCCTTTACCACTGAGCTACAACCATGGAACTTCTTATTTTTAATTTGAAACAGTTGCTGAGTCTGGCCTTAAACTTGTGACCAGACTCATAAAGTTGCTAGGATTACAGGTGTGTGCCAACCTGGTTGAATCCTCCTGAATATTCTAAATGTATGGGAAGCAAAATGTGAAATCCAGAACCCTGCTCACAGTTTAAACCTTTATATATATGTCAATAAAATCCTAAAATTTCAGCTCCCTGTTCATATTTTCAATGACAACTTCCCCTGTCCTCAATATTATAAATTATTCTTCCCTATTATGTTTCAAATGAGCACATTATTTTTTAATTATTATTATTATTATTTTTTATCAAGAACTGGATAGAACTTTCTATAGAATTTGTTTTCTGGCTGGATGCAATGACTAATGTGTAAAATCCCAGAAACTCAGGTGGCTAAGATTGTAATTCCAAGATCAACATCAGAAATTTAGGTTGAGCAGAGGCAACTTAGAAACACCTGTCTCAAATTTTTAAACCACAGACTGGGTATGTAGCTCATATTTAAATGCCCCTGTGTTAAATCCCTAGTACCATAGAAAAAAGACAAAAGCAAAGGCTTTTGTTGTTATTATTATTTATGAGAATTTCACATGATAGAAAAGTAGAGAAAAATCACTTGATCTTTGTAAAACTATGTGCTTGTATTCTTCTTTTGTCCCTCCAGGCCAGATACCTTGTCAAAATATCTTTGGGTTGAAAGTTCCCCTGATGGAAATTATGTGAGAAAGTTCTCCTTTTCTCTCTGGTATTTTCCTGGTACTGTGTTTCAGAACTATCTGATATGAGGATCCCACAGCTGGCACAATTAATGTCTCTTGAGAGTCCAGTGAATATCAGTACTTGGGCCTTATCTTGTTAGACAGCAGACTTAATTTAAGGAGTATAGATTTTCAGGGAAGTAACTGAGTGCCCTAAAGATGGAAGAAATCTCATGGGGTACCCTTCATCCAAAATGTACTTCAGTTTTTTCCTGACTTTGGCTACTGTGGATACTGTTACAGTGAAGATGAGAATGCAACCATTTATTTAACATACTGATTTCAAATACTTTGGAAATGCATCCAGAATTATTATTCTGTTAGTTTTTAAAGAACTTTCAACTTTTAAGACTTTTTAAAAATTGGTTTTACTAAATTCATTTCTAGCAGTTTAAAGTGTTTCTTTCTTCCATATCCATATAATTGGGTTATTTTTATTCTTCCATTTTTTGATAGTAGCCTTTCTAACAGCTGCACTCAGTCACAGAAACTCTTATAGTTGAATAGTGCACTATATTTAAGATGCAAGTTTGTTAGAATTGAGGCTGTCTTATACTCATTGAAAGAAGGTGATGTGATCCTATTTTAGAAATAAACAGGGGTCTGTCCTTTTAACCCTTTTTCTTAGCTCCTTGTGGGGATTTTAGCTCATGGAAATGCTTGCATACCAATATGGGGTCTCTTCTTTGTGATATACTGAGATATGCACATGTGCATTTGTCATTGCTCCCAAGCCTGGAAGTTTATGATGTAGTCCATTGAATGGAAAAATTTGAATTTCAGACAAATTTCTTACAGAAAGAATTGCTTAGTCCTGGAGTTTTAGTGAGGTAAACTGAGGGAGAGGGATCATGAAGTACTTCACTTCCACTTGGGCTGCCATTAATGGACTGTATTTTCCTTCTTAACTCTTTGGTGCTGAATAGAAATCTCAACTGTTAGCAACAGCCTTTTGCAGATGATGCTGACAAATGTCTTAGGAAAAATTGGGACCCTTGAGTTTTAACTCCTCTTCCCTGGTCCCATGAAATAAAACCCAGGACTCTTACATTTTCCTAGAAAACCATTCCTTTTCTCTGATCTTTATAGTCATGTATATCTAGTCTCTTTCTCTATGTGCACCAGTTAAATTAAAATTCAAAATACAGAAAATTTAGAATTAAATGTGCTATATTTATGACCCAAACTGTCTTCCTCTACTCAGAGGAACTGTGGATTTAAATATCCTGTCCCAGTTACAAGGGTCATTGCCCAAGGAATGCTAATATACTAGTATAACCCAACCTTTCCTACTCATCTGATGGTAGATTTTTTCCTTTATATGCCTCTAATTAATTTATAAGTTTAAGACAGATTCAAAACAGGAGTAAATATTGATTTGGCATATCTGTGAGTGGATCAAGAGTCAGGAGGTTCATATTTTGCTATATTTTATAATCATTCCTCTTAATATCTGCTTTCTGGTGGGTGGTGCTGGGATATAATTTCAGTGTTGCACACATTCTGCACACAATCGCAACTAGTGGTCTGAGCCTCTAGTTCTAATATCTATCTTTTGATTGGATTGTATTATTCATTCACATTAAATAATTTTCTTGATATGATTGTATTTATATGGGCCTTTTTATTGCACTTAACAATAAAAACAATATTTAGATACATATGGATTTATGTATCTAATTTTCTCTATTGTGATTTCTTAGTCTTTAAATTACTACAATATTATAATTTTGATTAAAAAAATTCTGCACATGGATAATAGTAGTTTAAACTATATCTTGCCTTTTATGAGAATGCCTTTCTTCCACATGTTCATCAATACTATTTAACTTTGTGTATATGATGTGATTTTATTTTACATTACCTAGTTTCTAAAGATTTTTAGTTTTTCATGATTATGGAATACTTATATATGGCCAATTTAAAGTGAATATTCAAGACTTGCCTGCTTTTCTTTTTACAGTCTGTAGTTTTCTTCTTATAAGTGTTTGATTATATATGAGGTAATTAGGTTATTTGTCCTTGTACCATTTCATGGAATCATTTGATGAATGACATTTTTATTTTAATATTATACAATTTATGAATTTTAAAATATTATTTTGTATAATTTAAAAATAATTAACTTTTTTGTTATTCTTTTTCCCTTTTTGATATTGGGGATTGAAACTGGTGTTCTATTACTGAGCTATATCCTCAGCTCTTTTTTAAATTTTATTTTCAGACACATTTTGACAAGTTTCTTGGGTTGGTCATAGACTTGTGATCCTCCTGCCTTAGCCTCTAGAGTACTGGATATTTCAGTTTTGTACCACCATATGCATCCTATCTCACTTTTTATGTCAACTTCTGGCAGCTTCATATTTTCTTTTAGAGTTCAGTTTTCATAATTCTTATATTTATATTTAGTATGTAAAAATGGGTTTTGTGGTATGAGTAAAGCATACAATAGCATTTTTACTATCATACAAATATCCCCATATCCTAGCATCTTTATTTGGAAAAAATGCCATTTTTCCTCTTTCCTACACTACAATCTCTATGATTTGAAACTGTCTAAATAGCAAAAGGCTTATTAAGAATTTTATTTTGAGTTTCACCATGTATTAATTTTATCATGTGGTCTACACTGATTGCTTTAACTTTATAACATCAGTCTATTGTGGCATGATGGTGTTTTGGTCAGTGGTAGACTTCATATACAACAGTGGAATGGATATATCAAAGGGCGTCACCATGTAGTAATCTGTCCCAACTAGATACTTGTCATTATACTCAGGTACTTGGAAAATAGCAGAATCATCTTACAATAAATTTCACAGAATATATTCACTTCAAATGAGACATCATTATATATATACATATGCATGCAATAACATAGTATATAATTTAATTTTTACTTATTGAATTATTGAATTTACCATGGTCTCTCTGAGTTATTAAGTGATTCACTAAGTTACTGAGACTGTCTTTGAACTCTTGATCCTCCTGCCTAATCCTCCTGAGTTGTTTGGAATACATGCTTACTGCACTACATCTGACTCATTTGCTTTTTAAAAGCACCATCATTGACTTTGGTGATTGTTTGTTATGTTTATTTTCAATATCTTCTAATTTTACTCTTTTGCTTAGGATTTTCTTTACTCTTTTATAAAATTTGTTTCAAACTATTGAAATGGATGATTTGCTAATAAATTCCTAGTCATTCTATGGTTTACTAATTTATTGAGACATGATTTGTATTCCCAGTCATTTGGGTTTGTTTTTGGTTTTTATCTTGAGTTGGTATCTCTTTTGATTGGTCTTTCCTTTAAGGTAGTTCCTCCCTTTGCTGATCTACCTTGCTGTTTTCCATTTTCTCCACATGGAATATTTTGTTGAGACTGTTCTGTAGCACGGGCTTTCTGTTTGTAAATTCTTTTAACTTTTGTTTATCATGGAAGGATTTTATTTCATCTTCAAATCTGAAGGTTACTTTTTGGGTATAAGATTCTTTGTTGGCAACCACTTTCTTTTAGAGCTTGACACATGTCATTCCAGGCCCTTCTAACTATTAGAGTGTGGGCTGAGAAATCTTCTGATATCCATATTGGTTTTCCCCTATATGTTATTTGATCCTTTTCTCTTGTAGCCTTCAAAATCCTGTCTTTATTTTATATATGAGGCATATTCATTATAATGTACCTTGGTGTGGATCTGTTGTAATTTTGTACATTTGGTGTTCTGTAACCTTCTTGCATTTGATTTTCCATTTCATTCATCAGGTCTGGGGAATTTTTTAATATCAAGTCATTGAATGTGTTGTTCATTCCTTTGGTTTGTATGTCTATGCCTTCCTCAGTCCCAATAATTCTTAAATTTGGTCTTTTCATGATGTCTCAGAGTTCTTGGAGGTTTTGTTCATGATTTCTTACCATCTTCTCTGTTTGATCAACTTTATTTTCAAGATTAAATGTTTTGTCTTCATTATCTGAAGTTTTTTCTTCCAAGTGATCTAGTCTGTTGGTGATGCTTTCCTTTGAATTTTTATTTAGTTTATTGTTTCCTTCATTTCAAGGATTTCCATTTTTTTGAGAATCTATGACTTTGTTGAAGTGATCTTTTCCTTCCTGCAGTTGCTCTTTCAACTGCTTATTGGAGTGATCATTCCATTGCCTGCATTTGCTCTTTTATTACATATTTTGCTTTATAAATCATTTTAATTTTGTATATTCTGAAATCCTTTTCTGACATTTCTTCTACTTTGCTCTCACTGGGTTCTCTGAATGTAGAATCCAGGTTTGTTTGGAACATTTTCTTCCCTTGTTTTCTCATGTTGTTCATGTATATTCCTCTCTAGCAGTGCAGATGTTTGGTGTTGCAGTTTCCCCCCTATAGGCTTATAGTGACCCTATAGGTTTCCAAAACCTCTTCTTTAAGGGGGAGATCAATATTAGCAGCACCCAGTACACATAGTCTGCAGCCCTAAACCAAATAGCCCCTTTGAAGTTATTAACAATATTGTCAAAACAAACAGAGAGGATGAGTTCAATTATTATGTACAGTATAACAGATAGATTTGCAATAAGGTCTGCAGTTTCTAATGGAGGATAAAGAGGAAGGAAAGTGATGTAGGATGTAACTGTTAATGGGATAAGAAAAGAGAATATAGAAGTTCTAGATTGTAGAAAGTGTGAAAGTGTAATCAAAAGAAGTTGGTTGTTAGCATAACAAAAGTGAGAAAAAGACTCTGAGGAAACAGGTAAACAAAAGGAAAATAGAACAAGAAAAGTAAAGAAACAAAAACTTACAATTTAGGGCTGGGGAGATAGCTCAGCTGGTAGAGTGCTTGCCTCACAATCACAAGTCCTTGAGTTCGATCCCCAGTACCGCAAAAAAAACAAAAAAAAAAAAACTTACAATTTTTCAAAAAGAAAAAAAAAAAAACCTCTACTATAACAGTTATGTATTATTCAAACTTCCCATTCTTTGGTAGCCTGCTGCATGAGAGGTACATGACAATGAGTTTCCAGTTTCCAGCAGGCTTCTCAGGATGGGATTTGTCCCACCTAAAGATGGAAGCTTCCACTTCTGAGATAATCCAAGATGACCACGCTGGCTTACAAGTATGTTGACAAATGGGGAGGTGCTGCTCAGGGCATGGGTGTGGTTGCTGGGTGTCCTAGGGACAGGGTAGGGTTGGTTGGGAAGGAGTCCTGGAGCACAGCATGGTCTGTGTAGTTCAGGGGTCCTGGAGGTGGGGTGTGGTCAGTTGTTCTGGGAGTCCTGGTGGCAGGGTGCATTCAATTGGGCTGAGTGGTCTTGGAGATGGGGACTTGTCAGTCCATCCACAGGTCCTACAGGTACTGGCTATTGTCTCAAAATTGTGGCAGCCACGTGTAATGAATCCTGTGGGTACTGTGGCAGTGAAATTCCAGACAACCGCAGGCAACTGGCATTCCCTTGGCTGTCTGCAGTTGGTCTGCAGGCTAACAGTAGACAATCACCTCTTCAACAGAGGTTCTCTGGGCAATCCAAGGTCTGATGCTTTGAAAGCTTCCTCCAGTCAATCCATGGTCTGCAGTCACTGTCAGATAAAATTCAGGCTGCTTCCTTCTCATCTGTACTATTTATTTATCTATTCTTATTTCAGGAACTCTTGACATTCAGGGATGTGACCATTGATTTCTCTGAAGAGGAGTGGAAATACCTTCAGCCAAATCAACAAAACTTATACAGAGATGTGATGTTAGAGAATTACAGCAACTTGGTCTTCCTGGGTATGCATAACTTCCCTCCACAATTTTTAATTAATTATGATTATTTAATTTTCTTCCCTTGATGAATATCTTCTGGGAACTTCTCTATAAGAATGTGTTTCAGATTTGTGCTTTCAAGAAAAACAGGGCACTTTTGGTATAAATAAAATGTTAATGACATTCCTGTTAGTCTTTAATCTCTCCTTTTCTTGGTATGTTATTTATCCTTCACTTTAGAAAACTGATATTAAGAGGAATTCAATGATATAAAATATTGTGGCCTACACTTATAAGAAGATACGGTTGAGAGGCCCAAAATTTAAAGAAGAAGCCAAACTTTAAAATAGTGATGGAGAATTTATCTAGCAGAAAAAATTTTCAGAAGCTTAGGTTTATTTCTCCTGTTATCATTGAATATGTACTGCCCTATGTTTATCATGTTTTAAAATTCTTTAAAATCTTCTGTGTGTCTACAGTGTTGTCCCAGGTCATTTAAATTAACCACCCAACTCCCCTTTGCTAGTGTGTGAGAGCATGATCTAAAATATTTTCCATTATTTGTGGGTCTCCAGGTGAAAATGTGCATGTTTTTGGAGAATTCTAGGTCAAGCCATTTTTAATAAATTAATATCCTAAAGTGTCGCGCTCCCTGCCCGCAGAGAGACGGGACGCAAACCTGGTTCTTTTTTATGAGCTCTTTATTTTGCGCGCTTACTTTCTCTTAGTTCTTTCTTTGTTCCCTTCTTTGAGGAACTTACACTCCAATATATACAGTACTTGTAACCAATCAGCATTTTCGCACGAGGGGAGAGCATAACAGATACAGGCAGCAAAGGCAGGCATATAGTGGACCTGTACTGTCCATCAGGGGGCTTAGCCAATCCCTGGAACTTCCTCAAAATAATGTCAGTTGTTTGTGCAAAAGTTAACTGCTCTGGCTCACTGCCAGGCGCCATCTTAGCCTTGCCACACCTAGGGCCAGGGGTCCGGCCGAAACCCCGACACTAAAGCAGTTTAGTATTATTCATATTTTCATTCATTAAAATTCACTTACATGTGCTCTTTATAAATAAATACTTATTATGGATTTTCTGCAAAATGAAAGTCAAGTTTCACAATAATTGCTCTTTTTTGGTATGTAGTAAGAGTTGCAAATTGTTCTTATATGAAAGAATTTGTAAATAATCTATCTATGGTTGCTTAAATTTTTCTTTCCCTTATTCTTTTATTTTATAGACTACATGTCATTTTGTGGAAGAGGTTTCCTCACTTCACATAACACTATTTTATTTTTGTCCATATTTTATGAATGTATGACAGTTTCCATTACTTCACAAACTAGGACATTGTTGGAATTAATATATGCATGATTCTTGTTTCTCTTGCAAATAAAATTTTATATGCTTTTAATTCTTTGTATAAATAGTATACCTTTTTAAATGAATTTTATATTCTATCCAGATTGATTTTTTTATCCTGTGTATGTACATGGTAATGTAATTTTTTTAATATGTGAATGTAATAGGGATAGGATCCAAGGGTACTCTAATAATGGGCTATATGCCCAGCCCCTTTCTATTTATATTTGGAGAGAGGTTCTCACAAAGTTATTGAGGATGGCATTGAAATTATTACCTCCCTGCCTCAGAATTACAGTAGTAATTCTGGATAATATGCATTCCCTTTATATATGATTCATAAATTTGTTCTTATTTATAGGATGAAGACCATAGTATTTTAAAGGTACCTTTCAAACATTTTACAATTCTTTTTATTTTTATATGTTGTTTGAAATTTTAATTTTGATCTAAACCACAAAACAGTACTTGCTCTCCCACTACATTATGCATACTGTTCAGCAATATTAATTCAAATTGTCACAAAATATATCTATAGAATGCTTACACCTCAAAAATCATTAAATATATTTCCATGTAAACAAGTGCTTATTTCTGTCTTCTCCTATTATTAATGGCATTCTCATTTCTGTTCAGAAGGTTTTTTGAATGTTTGCTTTTTTCTTTGTTTTTAGTTGTCTTATATAAGTAGAGTTCTCCCATGTTTTTCTTTGTGGAAGTGACATATTTCTATTAACATAATGTACTGAAGATTTATCCTGATTATAGATTTTGCAAAATTTATTACTTTTTAACTTGAAAAATATTCTGTGGTTTCTATATTCCAAATTGCTCCATCCACTCATTGGTTTGCTTCCCCACAGTAGCTCTGTTGATTAATGCTGTAATAAAATTTTGTGTTCAAATGTCTTAATGTGTTGTATATGTGAGGACTGATTACACTCAGAATTCACTATGTCCATCTGTCTTAACTGATGTCACTATTACCAATTAAATTTTACAGTTTTTGTTCTCAAATCATGAAATAACATTCTACCAATTTTGTTTTTATTTTGAATATTTTTGATATATCCATAAAATTTTGAGATTCCATAAAATTTCTAGAATAAGTTTTTTCTGTTTTTGCAAAAAATATCATTGGGAGTTTGAGGGATATTTACATGGAGTCTCAAGATAACTTTGAGAAGTGCAAAGGTCTTTTAATTTAATTTTTCAACTCTGGAAAAAGATTATGTTCAAGACTGTTCAATCAATTGCCACATATGTGTGGATTTTTGAACATCTTTTCCACTTTTGATTTCTAACATTATTCTCTGATGATCAGAAAATAATTTGCATCATCTAAGTAATATTGTCATAGGCTGTGCAAGGGTTTTACTGTCTCTCAATTTTGTTTTCATGTAAAATCTTCTAGACACACATATATATATTTTCCTCTTTAAAATTTTGTCTATATTCCTTCTTAAGATTCCCTATCCTCAGGGAGATAGCTCACCTGGTAGAGTGTTTGCCTCATAAGATTCCCTATCCTCTTAAAACTTGTTGAATATCCCTTGTGTTATCATCCAAAATCTACCTGTTATTCCCAAACCTCTGTGTCTTCAGAGACAGAAACCAGTTTTCACACAATCTTCAAAGAAGCCAAAAATATTGGTGTATGTTTTATATTTCCCTTATTCTATGGAGAGTGAAGGCAGCTTATAGATTTTTTCCCCTAATTGCACAATGCTATATAATAAAGGAGGAAAGACTTTGGTTGATAAAAGTAAGATACATTCCTTTCCTATACTATATTGCTCTCCATAGAAATATAGTCATCTTTGATATTGTGTTCTCTACAATAATTTGTGTAATTTTTATAACATTTGTGACTGTACATTATCATGTATCATTTTTCTGAAGTAGTGATTACCTTGGTTTACTAATCTGCTACACTGCTGATGTCCTGACATTGCTAACTCTGCTATAATTTCCTGTTATATATACAAAATATATTCATCCCAGTCTACTAAGTAATTTTCTTGAACTTTCATTTATTTCAGCAATGACATCTCATAATACCAAAGAATTTTCACCAGACCAGGGCATAAGACATATATGTCAAATAGTGATTAATGAAAAATGTGGAAAGTGTGACCTTGACTATTTACAACACAGGACAATATGGAAAACTTTAAGTGAGAGTGAACAACAGGAATTATATCATCAAAAACCATGCCTCATTCACCAGCAGAGAATTCATACTGGAGAGAAGTTGTGCAAATGTAAAGAATGTGGCAAAACTTTTAATGCAAAATCAGACCTTATTCACCATCAGAGAATTGATAATGGAAAGAAACCTGACCAATTTACAGAATGTGGCAAAGCTTTACATCGAAGATCATACCTTACTCAACACCAGAGAATTCATACTGGAGAGAAGCCCTACCAATGTAGAGAATGTGGCAAAGCTTTCTGTAAAAGATTACAACTTACTAAACACCAAAGAAATCATGCAGGAGAGAAGTCCTTCAAATGTATAACATGCAACAAGGCTTTTAAGGACAAATCGTACCTTATTTGTCATCAGAGAATTCATACTGGAGAGAAGCATTACCAATGTAAAGAATGTGACAAAGCTTTCAATCAAAAATCATACCTTACTCGACACCAGAGAATTCATACTGGGGAGAAACCCTACCAATGTAAAGAATGTGGCAAAGCTTTCTGTCAAAGATCACAACTTACTAAACACCAGAGAAATCATACAGGAGAGAAGCCCTTCAAATGTACAACATGCAACAAAGCTTTTAATTACAAATCGTACCTCATTTGTCATCAGAGAGTTCACACTGGAGAGAAGCCCTATCAATGTAAACAATGTGGCAAAGCTTTCAATCAAAGATCATACCTTACTCGACACCAGAGAATTCATACTGGGGAGAAGCCCTACCAATGTAAAGAATGTGGCAAAGCTTTCTGTGACAGATCACAACTTACTAAACACCAGAGAAATCATACAGGAGAGAAGCCCTTCAAATGTACAACATGCAACAAAGCTTTTAATTACAAATCGTACCTCATTTGTCATCAGAGAGTTCACACTGGAGAGAAGCCCTATCAATGTAAACAATGTGGCAAAGCTTTCAATCAAAGATCATACCTTACTCGACACCAGAGAATTCATACTGGGGAGAAGCCCTACCAATGTAAAGAATGTGGCAAAGCTTTCTGTGACAGATCACAACTTACTAAACACCAGAGAAATCATACAGGAGAGAAGCCCTTCAAATGTACAACATGCAACAAAGCTTTTAATTACAAATCGTACCTCATTTGTCATCAGAGAGTTCATACTGGAGAAAAGCCCTACCTATGTAAAGAATGTGGCAAAGCTTTCTGTGAAAGATCACAACTTACTAAACACCAGAGAATTCATACAGGAGAGAAGCCCTTCAAATATACAACATGCAACAAAGCTGTTAATGACAAATCATGCCTTATTTGTCATCAGAGGATTCATACCAGAGAGAAACCCTACCAATGTAAAGAATATGGCAAAGCTTTCATTGCAAAATCAAACCTTATATGCCATCAAATAATTAATACAGGAGAGAAGACTTACAAATGTACAGCATGCAACAAAGCCTTTAATGAAAAATCAGAACTTAGTCACCACCAGAGAATTCATACGGGAGAGAAACCCTACCAATGTAAAGAATGTGGCAAAGATTTTAATGTGAAATCAAACCTTATTCAACATCATGGAATTCATACTGGTGAGAAGCCTTAGGAATGTTCAGATTGTTGCAAAACATTAAATAAAAAAAATTATGACCAATTAACCACCAGGGAAATCATACAAATGCAAAGAATATGATGAAGCTTTTATTGGAAAAGTATACATTTCTCACTAGCAGAGAAATCATACTGAAAAGAAGTCCTATAAATAAAAAGAATGTGACATTTATTTGTCAATAATTATTTTTAATTGTTTCCAATTAGTTATATATGACAGTAGAATGCATTCAGAAAAATTGTACACAAAAGGAGAACAAATTCTTCCACAGACTACAAGTGTTGCAGACACAAAGGTAGTGTAATCACACATTTATTCAGGATAATGATGTCCAGATCATTTTACTGTTCATTCCCCTCCTTACACTGATTACTTTCCCCTCACTACCTTCTCCACAATCCAGACTCTTCATTCCACCTACCCCCCATTATGAATCACCATTTGCCTGTCAGAGAAAATATGTGGCCTTTAGTTTTTTGGGTTTCACTCATTTCACTTATTGCAGTAAGCTCTAGATCCATGAATTTACTAGAAAATGCCATAACTTTCTTTTTCTTTAAGTGTGAATAGCACTCCATTGTCTGCATATACTACATTTTCTGTATCCATACATATGTTGAAGGCCATCTAGGTTGGTTCCCTAGTTTAGTTATTGTGAACTGAGCTGCTTAAACAATGATGTGGCTTAGTCAGTGTAGTATGCTGGTTTTAAATCCTTTGTGTGTTTATATCAAGGAGTGAAACAACTGGGTCAAATGGTAGTTTCATTCTGTGTTTTCTCAGAAATTTCAATAAAATTTCCAGAATAGTTAAATCAATTTTTATACCAAGCAGCAATGTATGAGTATAACATTTTCCATATATCCTCAGCATATTTTTTATGTTTTATTTTTAAAAAATTATCATTGTAATAGGAGTGGGATAAAATCATAAAAGTGGTTTTGAGCTGCATATCTCTAATTGCTAGAGATGATGAGCAATTTTTCATGTTAGTTGATCATTTGTAATTTTTCTTCTGTGAAAGTGTTGGTTCAATTCATTACCCCATTTATTAATTGAGGTTTTTTTTCTTTTTCTTTTTTTGTGGTACTGGGGATTGAACCCAGGGCCCTATGTTTGCAAGGCAAGCACTCTACCATCTGGGCTACATTCCCAGCCCTGATCTGGTTATTTTTGGTGTTAAGTTTTTTGAGTTCCTTATATATTCTGTAGATTATTGCTTCATCTAAGGTGTATATGGTAGATTTTCTTCCATTCCATAGGCACTCTCTTCATGTTACAGATTGTTTTCTTTGCTGAGAAGATTTTTATTTTGAGTACATCCCTTTTATGATTAATTGAATCTACTTCCTGTGCTTTTGAAGACTTGTTAAGGAGGTCAGTTTCTAAGTTGACTAGGTGGAGATTTGGTCCTACTTTTTCTTCTATTATTTGCAGGATCTCTGTTTTAGTGCCTATCTTTACTCACCTTTGTGTTGATTTGTCCACAGAGTTAGAGATAGAGTTATGATATTTTTTGCTACTTATGAATTTCCATTTTTCCCAGCACCAGTTTTTCAATAGACTATCTTTTTTTCAATAGGCTATCTTTTTTCAATGTATGTTTTTGGTACATTAATTTAGTATGAGAAGACCCTATTTATTTGGTTTTGTCTCTGTGTGTTCTGAACCATTGTACTACATATCTATTTTGGTGCCAGTGCCATGCCATTTTTGTTACCATTGCTCTCTAGGTCTGCATTGTGATCCCTCCTTCTTTACTCTTAGTATGTATCACTTTGGCTATTCTGAGTCTCTTGTTTTGCAATAAATTTCACAATTGCTTTTTTCACTTCTGTGAAGAATGTCATTGTTATTTTAGTAGGAATCACATTAAATCTGTAACAGTCTTGGCAGTATGATCACTTTGACAATATTAATTCTGCTTATTCAAGAGCATTGGAGATCTTTCCATCTTCTAAGGATATCCTCCATTTTCTTATGTAGGATTCTGTAGTTTCCATGGTAGAGGTCTATCCTCTCTTTCATTAGTTTGATTCCCATTTTTTTGAAGTTATTGTGAATGGACTAATTTTAATAATTTCTCCTCAAGTTGATTCATGACTGATGTATAGAAATGCATTTGATTTATGGTATTGGTTTTATACCTTGCTATTTTTCTGAATTTCTTTAAAAGGTGTAGAAATTTTCTGATGGAGTATTTGGGTCTTTTAAATGTAGAATTGTGTCTTTGGAAAAAAATGATATGTTACATTATTATTTTCCTATTCATATCCCTTTAATTTCTTTCATCTGTCCAATTACTCTGGCTAGAATTTCAAGGACTATGTCAAAAAGAAGTGAAAGAGGGCATTTGTTTTCTTTTCCAGTTTTTATGGGGAAGGCTTCATTTTTTCTCTATTTAGAATGATGTTATCCTTTGACTTAGCTTAGAAGACTTTCACAATTTTGAGCTATGTTCCTACTATCCCTTGTTCTTCTAGTGTTTTAAACATGAGTGGATATGCATTTTGTCAAATGTATTTTCTCCATCTGTTGAGATGACCATATGATTCTCAACTTTAAGTCTATTGATGTGATGATTACTTATGTTTATTGATTTCCATATGTTGAACTAACCTTGGATCTCTGGGAGGAACCCCATTGGATTGTGGAGCACCATCTTTTTAATGTGTTTTTTTATGTGATCTTACAGAATTTTTTAAAAGAATTTTTGGGTCTGGTTCTTCATAGATATTGATCTGAAGTTTTCACTCCTTCATGTGTCTTTTTTTTTTTTTTTTGTATCAGCACAGTACTCATAGAATGAGTTAGGAAGGGCTCTCTTCTTTTCTATATAATGGTATAATTTGAGAGTATTTGTGTTAATTCTTCTTTGAAGGCATTGTGGAACTCAGCTGAAAATTCATCTCTGGTATGTGACTTTTCTTGGTAGAATTTTGATAGCATCTTCAATTTTATTGTTTTTGTTGGTCTGTTTACATTGTGCATGTCCTCTAGATTCAGTTTGGGTAGTTTATTTGTCTCAAAATTTGTCAAGATCTTCATAATTTTCTATTTCATTGAAGTATACATTTTCAAAATAATTTTATTTTCTTATGTACTTCAGTAGTGTCCATCATGATATTCCCTTTACATCATAATTTTAGTAATTTGGGTTTTCTCTCTTTTTCACTTCAATGTGTAGCTAAAGATTTATCAATTTATCTTCTCAAAGAACCAACTTTTAATTTTCTGAATCTTTTCAATTGTTTCTTTTGTTTCAGTTTCATTAATTTCAGTTCTGGTTTTAATTACTTCCTGTCTTCTACTACTTTTGGTGTTGATTTGTTCTTCTTTTTCTAGCAAATTGAGATGTAAAATTAGGTCATTTATTTGTTGACCTTTAATTCTTTCAATGAATGAGCTCAATGCAGTGATCTTTACTTTTAGGCCTGACTTCATAGTGTCCCAGACATTTTGATATGTTTTTTAGGTGTTGTCACTTATCTCTAAGTACATTTTAAAATTTTCTTTTTGATTTCTGTTGCAGTCCATTTGTTATTTAGGCTCCAGGTGTTGGAGCAGCTTTTATTTTTATTTTATTATTGATTTCTAGTTTCATTCTGTAATGATCTGATAGAATGCAGGGTAGTATTTCTGTTTTTTGTATTGGATAATTGTTGCTTTGTTTTGTAACATATGGTCTGTTTTAGAAAATAATCCATGTGCTGCTTTTGTGTATTTGATCGATGATGAATGAAATATTCTATATATGTCTTTTAGGTCTAAATTATTGATTGTATTATTTAATTCTATGGTTTCTTTGCTTAGTTTTTGTTTGGAGAATCAATCCAGGGGAAAGAAAGGTGTACTAAAGTAAGTGAGTATTATTGTTTTGTATTCTACTTGATTCTTGAAGTTGAGAAGAGTTTGTATGTAGATGCTCCATTTTGGGGGGAATATATATTAAGGATTGTTATGTCTTCTTGATGTATGATTCCCTTAAGCAGTATGAAATGTCCTTCTTCATCCCTTCTAAGTTTGGCTTGAAGTCCACTTGATTGGATATGAGGATGGAAACCCCAACTTGTTTATGAAGGTCATAAATATATGTTTTTTTCCCCCAAACCTTCACTTTCAGTCTGTGAGTGTATTGGTTGAAAAATCAGTTGAAATCCAAATTGGCTTTTCCCTATATGTAATTTGATTTGTTTTTCTCACAGATTTTAAAGTCATGTTTATTCTCTATGTCAGTAATTCTTATAATTTGCTTTGGTGTGGATCTGTTGTAATTGTGTACACTTGTGGTCCTGTAAGTCTCTTGTATTTGATTTCCCATATCATTCTTTAGATTTGGAAAATTATCTATTATGTCATTGAAAAGACTGTTCATTCCTTAGGTTTTTATCTCCATGCCTTCGTCTATTCTGATAAATCTTAAATTTGGTATTTTTATGTTATTCCATATTTCTCAGAAGTTCTGTCCATGATTTTTTCCATCTTCTCTGGTTGATTGAATTTATTTTTAAGGGTATGTATTTTGTCTTCTTTGTCAGAGGTTCCAACTTCCAAGTGGTCTAGGCTGTTGGTGATGCTTTCTATTGAATTTGTAATTTGGTTTATTGATTCCTCATTTCAAGAATTTGTGTTTGTGAAAATTTTTTTACAATTTCTAATTCTTTACTGAGGTGATCTTTCATTTCCTGTATTTTTCTTTGATTTTACTCCTTATTCTATACTTTACTTCACAGGTCACTTTGACTATGTACATTCTGAACTCCTTCTCTAGCATTTCTTCTAATGTGTTGTCAGTTGGTTAAGCAAATAGTGTCCAACCTGATAAATCAGTTGCCTGTCCTATGCTTTACACAGGATCCCCCTGTGCACAGCGAAAGCCTCAGTGGCCAAGATTATTATAAGAATTTTATATTTTCTTAGACATTGTCAGGAGGCATGAGAAAGGCTGTCTCACAGGCAGTGTTAGACCAGGTTATGGTCACTGCTTGGCAGTAGATGAATGCTTAAGATTGAGGTCTGCATCATTCACTGGTGCAGTTGAAGTAACTTAGGTCTTTAGTATCTTCTCTTGGTGTCTGCAGTTAGTTGAATCTGTGCTGTTATTGAAGGTGTGTGTGAGGTCAGGAATTATTTCTTTGCAAACTGAACAGCCATAGAATGGTGGACTCTGAGAATGACTTTGTTCTACTTCAGTTGACAATGTAGTGTTTAATGGCAACAGTTTAATATTCTGTGTACCAATTTTTCATTTGAAATAAAATGTCACTTCATTTTACATGCACAGATCTAGTAACAATAAGACATTTTAAAAGAAATATTAGCCTATTACATATCTTAAGTCAGTTGCTCATAATTACATTTCACCAACTCTACTAAATGCTTTAATTAAAACTAGGATAATTAAGTAGAGTTTTAATGAGCAATAAATCTGAAATTATCAATCCTGGAATGTTAGTTGAATCATCCTTTTCTCTTTTCCAACTCTTAAATCTGTGTCCATGTAATGTTTTGAAATGGCAACAGTCATAAGCAAGAAGCATTTTAAGTGCTTTTATTATGTACTATAAAATAGTGCTTCTTTATTGCTGCCCTATCTATGTACATACATTGCAATTCTGGGTTAATTGTACTAACTGTAATCCCTGGAGACAAAGAAATGGCTCAGAAACATAACCACAGTGATTGCCCATACTGAGCAGTGAATATTTATCACATGAGTAGATAAGTATTTCTTGAATTAATTAATAAATAAACAAGATAGCATATGACATCTGGAAATATGATGTTGAATGAAGTACACTAGAATGAAGGATTCAGTCTCAAACCTGAAAATAGTGACTTTGTGACCTTGGGCAAGTCAGATAACTATTCTCAACAAAGCTGAGATAATGGGATACCTCAGATGAAGGTAGTAGTAGCTGCCCTCCTAAATTCTTGGAGTTATGATTGCAAGTATTTGCTTGTTGAATAAAATTATAGGTGGGAAAACATGGTTTCACCTGTAAAGTAAACATCAAGTGATGACATTATTATTTCCATGCCCATCTCTGCTGATTACACTCTAATTAGACACATGAATATACATTAATATTCAGAGTCACCTGCTTCTTATGTCCTTCAGAACTGTTTTTAGATAGATTTTGCAAAATAAATTTTCAGACTTTTCTAAGTGCTGCCTACCTCTGCAGACTGTTAGGAATTGTGCTCCATCCACTCTCCCCTTCCCTTCTCCCACTGTGATGATGTTCTTGGGAAATGGAAACCATTCTAATATTGGCTGGGTAATTAGGGAGGCATCACAACTGTGCATGTCATGTGCAGTTCATTACCTAGTCAAATATGAGTGACTTTTATTAGTTTCTTTGTTGGACTTTCAGTGTCAGATACAGGTCATTTCAACATTTGTTCACTCACTCATTTAAGAAGTAGCTAATTGTGCTCATGTAATCTATGAAATTTAACTCTTAGAACTCCAAATTCCCTAAATGGCAAATGTGTTTTGATCCTGGCAAGGGACATGTAGAAACAGGAAGTTGAGAAAATTTTGCAAGGCTATGTAGTTGAATCCAGACCTAGGCATGGCCCTTGTGCACAACTTCTGATAATGCTCCAGGATGCCTGTCACATCTAAGGAAGAACTAAGTATCACTGGGATTCAGTCTGTACTGGCACTTAAGAGAGTGTTCATCATGATGATCTGATCATATCTCTTATTATCCCAGGTGTTTAGGGAGAAACATTGGCCACCAAAGTTTCATTCTCATACATAAAGAATGTGAGGATAGGCTATTCTCTCATCCCTGGAAAAGAAACCCAAGAGAAGAGCTATACTTGGAGTTCAAGGTGATGTGTATCTCATGCCAGGGCATTGGAATTCTTCATGGTCAGGTCTACCAGAAGCTTATAGACTGGAAAAAAAATCATTTGGGCATGGGCAGGGTCAAGTGTGTTAAGAAGATAAAGGTAGGCCACTAAAAGTTGAAGGCAACAGCTGATGTATTTGGACACTCTTGTGCAGGATGGGTGGCCACTGAGGTAGAGTCCTTGGAAGTGGATGAGGCACATTACTGTCTCAGAGTGAATGGAAGTGTGTGAGATATAAACAAGTATGGAGAGAATACTGGGTTAGAGTGATAAAAGTGACCTCAAGACCCAGTGGTCCTCCTCAATCTTTTTCTGATTTTAGAAATTCCTAACAACATTTTGAGGATTTTATTTTTTACACATGAAATGAGTATACAGCAGTATTTTGACTGTCTAATGTGAACACATCTTATCTTTTAATTATTTTTTTCCAGACTGCATTTTGATTCATTGTACACAAATGGGGTACATTTTTTGTTTCTATGGTTGTGCACGGTGTAGGTTCATAGAATTCATATCATCATACAAGTACGTGGGGCAGTGATGTCTGTCTCATTCCACAATTTTATAACCCCCTCCTCCCACTCATTTCCCTGTACATAATCTAAAGTTCCTCCATTCTTCTATCACCCCATCCCCCACCCCCATTTTATATCATCATTCACTTATCAGGAAAAACATTTGGCCTTTGACTTTTGGGGATTGCCTTATTTCACTTAGCATGATATTCTCCACTTCCATCCATTTATCTGCAAATTCCATAATATTATTCTTCTTTAAGGCTGAATATTATTCCATTGTGTATCTTTTTGCTTGATGTGCTGGTAAGGATGGGATGGGGTGGCAGCTCCTTAGAAGAATAGAAACTGAAAGCAGGGGTGGGAGACATGCAGCCAATTGGAATTATGTGGAGTCAAACACTTCTTACTCATCTGCAGGACCATTCTCATTCTTCATGGCATACTCTGAAGGAAAACAGATGAAGCCTTATCAAACAGATGTTGTGGGTAACTGGATAGGAAAAGAAAATGACTAGATGAACTAAAGCCAAATTATATGTTAAAGGTGGATCTTGGGATGTACATCAGCTCTTGAATGGGAACTTTCTGGTCATTTTTGTGAATGCTTGTGACATGGTTCATCTCCACATTACACAAGTGCCGCAATGTGGCAGAAGGCACTTTGTGCCAGGTCTCTGGTGTTGTGATGCCATTTGCAGACAGGGTCCAGTGCAGACTGTTAAGTTCTAGGAACTTTCTTTTCTTCATTTGTGAAGTTCAGGAATTGTGAGCTGGACTGCCCACCACATAGAACTTGTATATATGTGTATAATTATCAAATACTGGCATAAATCTGGGAGTCTTTTGTGAATTACCATATTTCTTATCTGTGAAATCATGTCTCATGAGGTCTCATGCTTTGCTGTAATCAGAATGACCAAAGACTAGCTAGGTCTAATGGTTTGATTATTTGCTTCAAAGATGGTCCCTAGTATCCAGTCTTTATTTAGTGTTTAAGTCTCACCTCTGTACAAGGCTCTGCAGATTAAAAGATCAATAAAATGGAATCAATCTTTAGGACTTGTGGTCTAGTGAGTGGGCTACAGCTGCCTCACAGCAGTTCATCTCATGTACTGTTTTTTTAGACAACTTTATTGAGTTGTGATCTTCCCATCATAAAATTGACTTTATTAGCACATCCACAGTGTTGTGCATGTATTCAACTGCTTATTAGAAATTTTCCTTTACTCTTAAAGAAAACCCTGTTCCCATTTGTAGTCATTCCCATTTATAACTCTTCTCTAGCTCCAGAAGCATGAGGCTTTGTCTCAATAATTTGTCCATTCTGAACACTTAATACAGAAGTAATATTCAGAGCATGACCTTCTGACACCATTCATGATCTTAATTCAGCTCTCTTTTTCTTTCCTCTTGCCTTTTTTTGGTCATCATTATACTTCACTGAGTCATTTCTTTGGTCCATTTTCTGGTCTGAGATCTTTGGAGTAAAGAAAAGGCATTCCTTCCTTCAACAGGTATTTGTCAGATGCCTCCTTTATGTCACATTCCATGGGTTTCTGTTCTCACTAAATTTATAGTCTGCTAAAGGTACAATGAGAAACATGAGCAAAACACACACATAAATGTAATTAAATGATCATAGAAGCACTATCCAAGGATAAAATACTTATAGTAAAATTTGAAAGAGGACTCAGTGACACAAAGAGATTGGGCTAAACATTGGGTAAACCATTTGGAGCCAAGTTTGTCAGGAGTCAGATGAGTTCCAAGGTTTGAAAGGAAGCTGGAATGGCTGCATTGCTATTAGTAGGGTGTCCCAGGTGAGAGGAGCAGGGCCATGGTCACCTGGCTCTTTTTTGTATGAAACAGGTTTGGATTCTTCCAGGTGGAGTGCTATGATCTGATTTGGTTTAAGAAAATCTTGCTGCTCTTTGAATAATGAAATGCAAGTGTCAAGTTGGAAGAAAATACTTGGAAAGATTCTCCATATGTCCTGTCCATTGACACTGGCAGCCTTGGTTAAGACAGGATGGAAGAAATGAACCAGAGTGGGCACATCAAAAAGCTATGCCAAAATGAGAATGGACAGGTATTAAAGATGGGTTGAGTGTAAAGTGGAGTCAGGGCCTAATTTGAGATCTTTGGTATACATTTCTCTAAAGTTTAGAAATCTGGATTCAAATGGCTTTGAGACATGTATGAAAATCCAAGTCAGAAAGATTAACTGGATATTCACATACATGTAGGTATAGAACTCACAGGAAAGCTGGGACTGGATAAGCAGATGTGGGATTCATCATTGTGGAGGGAGTACTTGAAACCATGTTAGACACACCGTTCTAGGGGGAGATTCTAGAGAGACAAGATGCAAGCTCAAATAATCTACATTCATAAAAGAACAGAGATAAGATTCGACAAAAGTGCAGCTGAGAAGGTATCAGGGGAGCCTGGTGGCATGCACTCAACAGGAAGCAGACTTCAGCTAATTCCAGCTTTATTGAGGAGTTTTGAGTCAATAGGAGGTGAATTCCATATGAAAGAAATGAATAAAAAATCAGCAAAGCAGAGGCAGAGTTTGGGAGGTATGAGGAAGAAAAGTGAGAAGAGAGGAGGGACTGGGGAGCCTGTCTTTATAGCATTCATTATCTTTGGGTAAAACCTGAACATAACAGACTCAACTCCACAACCTGGTTAAGAAAACGTCCAGTTTCACCCTTGGCAAAGTTATTAATTGAAAAAACCCCTAGGGAAAAATGTGCTATAGACTGATAAGAATGGTAAAAATAGACAACCATTGAAGCACTAGTTCATGCTTCATCCAGATTGATTTTTCATGTTTTAATCCTTTGTTTTATTGCTTGGTGGTGGTATGAACTGTATTACCTTGGAAGGTTATAAGTGAGGGGGTATCCTTAGAATTTTCTTAGGTTTGAGAGCATGGATCTTTCATTCTTCAGTCTAGACTTGCCCATTATTAGAAAAGACAAATTATGATATCTGAGAGATAATTTATGTCCTCTGGTGATATACACAATGTTTATATTTTGTAGTTGGGGTCTATAACTTAATGCATGAACCAATTTTGAGAATGGCCTATGCTGAGTTCTTTTGGTGTTTAGAAAATCACCTTTGTGAAGACTGTGCTCATGGTCTTTTTAACACCTATCCTTTAATCTGTGAAATCATTGAGAAACCATTATTGCCCAATTTAGTGATCTAAGTTATCATTCACCTGTTCTCTGTAGAATTTGGCATTCTCTCTGCAAATCTATCATGCCAAGTACATTGAACAACTAAGTCACTCTCAGTACATTTATTAACTTTTTCTTAATTTTAAAATAGACAAATAAAGAGAAATCAATCTTGTTTGAAGCTGCTGTATGTGGGTTAACCTTACTGAGTTAAACTTCAGTTAAATTTAAGAATTTTATCTGTATAAATAAATGTGAAACAATACTCACATTAATTAAATTTGAAGAGAAAGAGGCATTGGTACCCTGCCTTTGGCTTATCTTTGATGCTTTATTTTGGGTAGACTGTCTAGTTGTTTAGTGCTTGACCTTCACCTATTACACTCTTTATGAATTTGAATAAATTGGAAATGCCCTGAGTATAATAATAATTTAGTCACTATTTTACATTGTAAAGAAGTAAATAATTGTGGCAGTTATAGAATTTTTCATAGCATGTAGTGATTATATTTAAAAAATACTATTTCTGAATTGTTCATGGAAAATGTCCCTGATTTAGTACAGTTTTGTTATCTTACTATTCTTCTTAACATCTTTAGGAATATATAACTAGTAAATATTCAAAAGAGTAAATGATCAAAATGGTAGCTAAGAATGTGATCTTGGAAATCAGACTGCATGGGTTTGAATCCTGTCTCTGACACATCACAGCATGTGTCCTTGGGCACATGACTCAGACTCTCAGGATAAACTCTTCTTCCATCTCTCTGAGGACATAAATCATACCTTTGACCGGTGTCTCCATACTTCATATGCTACCTGCATGTTATTAGAGTGTTGCAGTATCACATATTTTTTATCAAATAAACTTGTTTTATTTAATAATGACCACAAAGCATATGGATAGTGATGCAAAGGAGACACCAGGACATAAAACATTAAGAATGGATAAATTCCAGTACTCTGTTGCAACACTGAAGCTACCTAGAAAAAATTACTGGGGGGTGGTGGTAGTGTTCATGGTTTTAGACATCCATTGGGGGTCTTGGAATATATCCCAGGAGATCAGGGGTTGGGGCTTCTATATTATTACTTCTTTGCATGTTTCCAACAAAGGTAGGAACAATGGTGGAATTATTCTGTTATTAGTACAAGCAACGATAAGAAAGAAAAATTTTGTTTTGTATATTTGATTACCCTCATGCAATCTGGAAGTGTAAAAATTATTGCTTTAATCTGTTTTGAACAAGAGTCCAAATTCTTAATAACAGTATGTAGAAAGAAACTATCAGTACTGAAATCCTGTGAGATGAGTTGTAGTTTATGCAGGTTTTAAAGATATTATCTGAGCCAGGCTTGGTGACACACACCTGTAATAAGGATCAAAAGTTCATAGAAAATTCTTGGTATGTTCCTTGGTATGGAACTGGGAGTGAGAACCTTGCCTTCTCTTTGCTTCCTTTCCTTGCATTACACATTAACATTGAAAGTGAAGCAAAAAATGTTTTGTCCTCTGTGTCCTCCACATGTGTCTCATGCTAACATGTTAACGCTATGTAATCTATCTGTAAGTGTGTGTGTCTGCTCAGATGCACATGTATGCATCAGAAAACAACTACACCCATTTGATTTCTCTTTGGACTTTCATAATTAGATGTGATAGTTTTAATTTGATAATTAAATAAATAATATTCACATATTTTAAAACCTATTTGAGTGTAAAATTGACACTTGCTGTGTCTCAAGTAAAATAATACTGATTTTTAGTGTATGATTTGTAATGAAATTAAATTATCTCACATCAGAGAAATAAAAATCCGCTTTTGTCTCCAAGTGGAGTAGTTTCAGGTGGAAAATAAACAAGCTGAAACTTGTTTCATACATACCTTTAGTATGTTAACATTTTTAACTAAAGAAAATGTTTAAGAAATAGGATTTATTCTTGGGACCTATCTCCTTTGGCTCCTGGTTTTGTTGCTTTACTGTGAATCTTTTCTATTAGAAATTTCTGCTGGTATTGAAGGATTCATTTACCACCAAAAAGGATAAGAGGATGAAAGAAAGACAGTTTAGACCATATGTCTAGAGGTTGTGTGTGTGAGTGCAGGGTAACCAGCTCAGTCTAATTTGTTCTAGATTGTCTCAGTTTTTACAGTGAATTTTTTCTTAGTCTCTGGGCAAACCAGTGTGGTTGGCCAACCTTCCTGTTTATAGCTCCTGGGGGTACAAAACTTGCCTTATTGCAATTGTGTCTTTTCTTTACTACTGTTAAATGTTCTACATCTCAAAGGAAGTAGGAGAAGTAAAAAAAAAAATCTAAGATTAGCTAACTATCCTACAAATGATAGGCAAGGCTGAAATATTTTGTGAACAGAACTAAATTTATTTTCATAGCATTTCTCTTAATAATGTATCATTGTCACTAATAAAAGAACTTGCTGTTGATTCCATTTATAGAACATTATTGAAATATGCAAATTGCAGGTTACTGGGCATTAGTGAAGTAATGGAATGTCAAAGGTGAGTGGACTATAGAAAGGCAGATCAAAGGAACCTTGTGGCCATGAAAATTCTCTGCCTTTACTCTGTCACAGCAACCTTCTGATCAGGTATCCAGTGTTGATTTTACAGACTGTTAGAGCTTCGGGAAATTGTGTAAATGGGACACAGAATCTGTGAATTATTATTACTTAAAACTGTGAATCTCCAGTTATTCTAGAGCCTAGAGAATGGGAATGGGAGGAGAAACATCATACCTGCTAACACTATTAGAAAACATTTTATTCCAAAAGACTAGATGGTTCCTAAAAGGAAACTCCTGTAGAAACTATTTGTAGCTGTTTTGGGGGGCAGGCAGTGTATTAAGAGCTTTAAGACCTTTGATGATTATTATGGTGACAGCACAGTCACTGCTTAATGCCTGTTTGATGCTGTGCACTCCAAGTTCAGCATATCACTATTTCAAAACTGCAGAGAATTCTGAGTACTCCTTAGGGATGTAATGCAACTCCCTCAAGTCCTAAAGTGCAGTGAAGTAAGCAGAAATCCATAGTCAGTACAGTCTGATGTTGCAGAACCTGGGCTTAGAGAACAAACCAGGGTTAACATCTCAACTCCAGCTCTTCTTGTTTATATGATTTTTTGCAAATCCGTTATTGCTTTGGGCTTCATTTCTTACATGTACTATGAGATCAGAGAAGTTAATTTTTTTTCTATCATAGGGATGTTATGAAGAATAAATGGGACATTTAAAGAACATCATAAGTGCTCTGCAGATGCCAAATTTGCTGCTTTTATTACTGGAAGCATGTGTAGTAGTGGTGCACAGGAACCAGAGATAGATTTCATTTTGCTCTCAACAATTGATTTTTAGAAAACCTCTTAGCCTTCCATGACTTTGTCTCCTTCTGCAGAATCTCAGTATGTCTAAGTAAATGACAGGTCAACAATCTTCCAGTTTCCAATTTCTTGGATAATGAGGTGAATATTTTAGAGTTGATAAAGGCATGGATGAAATCACAGGCTTGTTTCTCCCAGGCCTCAATTTAAATTTTGCCTCTGCCTCAGTTCTGAGCCATGCATTGCTCACTGCCCATTCATAACTTGTTCCCTCTACTTTCCTACAAGAATGGGGTTTTGTTCTGAACAGCATGTGCAAATCACAATTACTACTACTTTTCTACTTCTTTTGTTACTACTACTGCTACTCTACTTAAACTACTGCCCAAGAGGAAAATCTACATTTCCCCACCCTCTGCCTGTCTTGTGTTTCTCTAGTTAAAATTTTAATGTAGCACATCACTGATTGGTTTACATCTTGGCTGAGATTCTTCTCCAGACCTATGGGCAGGGTTGAGCAGTTGTGCAAGAGACTATGGAGCCTATAAAACCTACCTCTTTGCTATCTGGTTCTTTGAGGAACATGTTTGCTGAACCCTCATCTAAGGAAATTATAACAGCTGTGCCCTTAAGCTTCCTGTTTTCCCTCCCACCTGTGAGGATTATATGGCCTGTGTTTCCCTCCTCCCTTTTCCTGTTGGGTTGTATCAAGTTGTTTATAGATGGTATTGGCATCAGATCTGTCATTTTGCTGCCACAATTGTTCTGCCCCCACCACCATCTTACAACCTAGATTGTTAGCCCACAAACTTTCTAGTCAGTCATTGGTCAGATTGTTATTACCCCACAAAATTCTACTACCTATAAACAGCTCCCCAACCATTCTCTCTCTCCCACCCTTGTATGCAGACACTCTACCTCTCTGCTTAATAAAATCTCTTGTGTGTTTTCCCACATCAGGAATGGTTTCTGGGTGCTTTCATTTGTGCCGTGATTTGGATGGGCTCTTCTACTGCCAATTAGATAAGTGGAATTCCATCTGTTGCCCCAGATCCTCTGATGCTGGTCTCACATTCCATTCCCCCTGATGCTTGGTTGCATATTCACCACCAGCTTCAGATTGGTAAGTTTACCATAGGTCGATTTAAACACTCCTCTGCTGAAGTGAGACATGACTGTTGGTCTAGTACCCTTGAGGCAGTTGAAGATTAGAGGTTCCACCTGCCACGACTTTTACAATTATGGTTGGCCCCCTTAGTTGACTTATCTGATGGGTGGATACCTGATTTTTATGGTGGAGATTCCCTCTCTGGGTTGAGGCTCCTCTTTAGTTTTTCTCTCAAAATTCCTGCCACCAAGTCCTTAACCCCCTTGCCTTTTGCCTGGCACACACTGATGGGTGTGACAACTCCCATCATGTGCTGTCTTCTCATCTCCAGTTAACTAGTCTGTGAGCTTGGGATGCCTTAGAGACTGACTTGGCTATTTATCAGTCTCCACCATGGGATCTGGGTCCTCCATTCTGGCAGATTCACTGCTGGGGTGTCTACAAGATACCTCTTAAACCTCTTCACCTGGCCTACAGCCACCAAAACTATTCAGTTGTGTAATGATATTTGGCCACAATATCCTTCAGATAATCAATCAGAATGGTCACTTAATAGCATACAACTTCTGTGAGTCTTTGCTGTTCCTGCAAACCTGAATACCTTTTGGCTTCTTCTCCCCTCCTAATACCCCCTCCTTCCCCATCTCTGACCCAGAAAATGATCTACCCCCATACTGGTCTCCTGCAGCAGAGGCCCCACTGGTCCTTGCTCCTCTGTCTCCTTTCCCCACTCTGTTTTGACTTCTGCCTCTCAACCCAGTCCTCCTCCATGAGGCCTCAAGCACATGTTCTAGCTCCCCTGTGGGAGATTGCTGGTGTGGAGGGAGTGATCAGAGTCCATATTCCTTTCTTCCTCTCTGATCTTTCCCAGATAGAGAAGTGACTAGGCTCCTTCACCTCCAAACTCTGCAAACTTCATTAAGAAATTTCAGTATCTTACCTAGTCTTATGATATTAGATTTAAAAGATGTCTTTTTCTGTACACCCTAGACCCTCAATAACAATTTCTGTTTACCTTTAAGGTACCAGAGGGTGGATCTCAATTAACCTAGAAAATGTTGCCACAAGGATTTGGCAATAATGTGCACCTGTTCATCCAAATCCAAGCTAAGAACTTAACAAGGATTAAAAATCCCTAGGCAGCAATTTTCTTTCCAATGGAATGTTAGCTAGCAGGCTTAGTGAGGGACCAAACTGAGACTGAAGAAAAAAGTGCCCATTTAAAAATTTTGGGCTGAAAGACAGAAAAACAGTTTAAAACTCTCTTTTTCTCCATCTCCCTCTTTCTCCCCCTCTTTTCCTCTCCTCCCCCTTCTGCCTATCTTGTTCTCACTCTCTCATACTATAATTAATGGCCATTAACATTTTTTCTTCTAGGATTCTTGTTTTTTCTTAAATGGTATACTTTTTGAGTTCACAATTTTGATCTACATACCTAAGTTAATGATTTTCTGATCAGTTCTTTTTTTATGGATTTTCTTTTTTTAAATTTTTATTGTAAACAAAAGGGATACATATTGTTTCTGTTTGTACATGGAGTAAAGCATACCATTTGTGTAATCATACATTAACATAGAGTAATACTGTTTGAGCCATTTTCTTATTTTTTCCATCCCCCACCCCTCCCACCCCTGTTTTCCCTCTATACAGTCCCTCCTTCCTCCATTCTTGCTCCCCCAACCCCATTATGTGTCATCCTTTGCTTATCAGCGAGATCATTTGTCCTTTGGTTTTTTGAGATTGGCTTATCTCACTTAGTATGATATTCTCCAATTTCATCCATTTGCCTGCAAATGCCATAGTTTTATTATTCTTTATGGTTGAATAATATTCCATTGTATATATATATACCACAGTTACTTTATCCATTCATCAATTGAAGGACATCTACATTGGCTCCACAATCTGGCTATTGTAAATTGAGCAGCTATGAACATTGATGTGGCTGCATCTCTGTAGTATGCTGATTTTGAGTCCTTTGGGTATAGACCAAGGAGTGGGATAGCTGGCTCAAATGGTGGTTCCATTCCAAGCTTTCTGAGGAATCTCCACACTGCTTTACAGAGTGGCTGCACTAATTTGCAACCTTACCAGCAATGTATGAGAGTACCTTTTTCCCCACATCCTTGCCAACACATATTGTTGCTAGTATTCTTGATAATCACCATTCTAATTTGGGTGAGACGGAATCTTAGGGTAGTTTTGATTTGTATTTCTCTTATTATTAGGGATGTTTAACATTTTTTTCATATATATGTTGATTGGTTGTAGATCTTCTGTGAAATATCTGTTCACTTCTTTAGTCCATCTGTTGATTGGATTATTTGTATTCTTGGTATAGAGTTTTTGAGTTCTTTATATATTCTGGAGTTCAGTACTAGATCTGAAGTATGTGTGGCAAAGATTTTCTTCCACTCTGTAGTTTCTCTCTTCACATTGCTGATAGTTTCCTTTGCTGAGAGAAAGCTTTTTAGTTTGAATCTATCCCAGTTATTGATGCTTGCTTTTATTTCTTGTGCTATGGGAGTCCTGTTAAGGAAGTCTGATCCTAGGCTGACATGTTGAAGATTTGGACCTAATTTTTCTCTATAAGATGAAGGGTCTCTGGTCTGATTCTGAGGACCCTGATCCATTTTGAGTTGAATTTTGTGTAGGGTGAGAGATAGGTGTTTAGTTTCATTCTGCTGCATATGCATTTCCAGTTTTTCCAGCACCATTTGTTGAAGAGGCTATATTTTTTCCATTGCATATTTTTGGCACCTATGTCTAGTATTTATTTGGGTTTGTGTCCATGTCTCTATTCTGTACCACTGATCTACCTGTCTACTTTGGTACCAATACCATGCTGTTTTTGTTATTATTGCTTTGTAGTATATTTGAAGATCTGATATTGATACCCCCTGCTTCGCTCTTTCTGCTGAGGATTGCTTTAGCTATTCTGGGTTTCTTATTCTTTCAGATAAATTTCATGATTGCTTGCTCTATTTCTGTAAGGTACATCATTGGGATTTTAATTGGAATTGCATTGAATCTGTATAGCACTTTGGGTAGTATGGACATTTTGATGATATTAATTCTGCCTATCCATGAACATGGAAGATCTTTCCATATTCTGAGATTTTCTTTAATTTCTTTAGTGTTCTGTAGAACACTAAAAGAAAGACCTCATTATAGAGGTCTTTCACCTCTTTTGTTAGATTGATTCCCAAGTATTTTATTTTTTTCAAAGCTATTGTGAATGGGGTAGTTTTCCTAACTTCTCTTTCTGAAGATTCATCACTTATGTATAAAAATGCATTAGATTTATGAGCATTGATCTTGTAACCTGCTACTTTACTGAATTCACTTATGAGTTCTTAAAGTTTTCTGGTGGAACTTCCAGGTTCCTCTAAATATATAATCATGTCATCAGCAAATAGAGATAATTTGAGATCTTCTTTTCCTATTTGTATTCCTTTAATTTCTTTGGTCTGTCTAATTGCTCTGGCTAGAGTTTCGAGGACAATGTTGAACAGAAGTGGTGAAAGAGGGCATCCCTGCCTTGTTCCAGTTTTTAGGGGGAATGCTTTCAGTTTTTCACCATTTAGAATGATATTGGCCATGGGTATAGAATAGATGGCCTTTATAATGTTAAGGAATGTTCCCACTATCCCTACTTTTTCCTGTGTTTTGAGCATAAATGGATGCTGTACTTTATCAAATGCTTTTTCTGCATCTATCAAAATAATCATGTGATTCTTGACTTTAAGTCTGTTTATATGGTGAATTACATTTATTGATATCTGCATGTTGAACCAACCTTGCACCCCTGGGATAAAACATAATTGATCATGGTGCACTATCTTTTTAATATATTTTTTGTACACAATTTGCTAAAATTTTGTTGAGAATTTTTGCATCGATATTCATTAAGGATATTGGTCTGAAATTTTTTTTCCTCGATGTGTCTCTATCTGGTTTAGGTATCAGGGTGATATTGGCCTCATAGAATGAGTTTGGGAGGGTTTCTTCCTCTTGTATTTTATGGAATACTTTGAGGAGTATTGGAATGAGCTCTTCTTTAAATGTTTTGTATAACTCAGCTGAGAACCCATCTGGTCCAGGACTTTTCTTTGTTGGTAGACTTTTGCTGATTTCTATTTCCTTGCTTGAAATTGATCTATTTAAATTGTGTATGTACTCCTGGTTCAGTTTAGGAAATTCATATATCTTTAGAAACCTGTTGATGTCTTCGAGATTTTCTGTTTTCTTGGAGTAAAGATTTTCAAGATAGCTTCTAATTATGTTTTGTATCTCACTCATGTCTCTAGTGATATTTCCTTGTTCATTCTGAATTTTAGTAATTTGATTTTTTTCTCTCCTTCTCTTTGTTAGTGTGAATAAGGGTTTATCAATTTTATTTTTCAAAGAACCAACTCTTTATTTTGTTAATTTTTTCTCTTGTTTCTTTTGTTTCAATTTCATTGATTTCAGCTCTGATTTTAACTCTTTCCTGTTGTCTACTAATTTTGGCATTGGTCTGTTCTTCCAGGGCTTATAACTGTAGTGTTAAGTCATTTATTTGTTGATTTTTTCTTCTTTTATTAAATGCACTCCAAGAAATAAATCTTCCTCTGAGAACTGCTTTCCTAGTGTTTCAGAAATTTTGATATGATATGCCTTTGTTCTCGTTTACTTCTAAGAATTTTTAAATTTTCTTCCTGATATCTTCTGTTATCCATTCATTATACAATAGTGTATTATTTAATCTCCATTTGTTGGAGTAGTTTGTTTTTTACTCTGACATTTATTTCTAATTTTAATCCATTATGATCTGATAGAATACAAGGTAGTATCTCTATCTTCTTGTACTTGCTAACATTAGCTTTGTGGCATAAAATGTGGTCTATTTTAGAGAAGGATCCATGTGCTGCTGAGAAGAAGGTGTATTCACTTTTTGTTGGATGGTATATTCTATAAATGTCTGTTAAGTCTAAATTATCGATTGTGTTATTCAGATCTATGGTTTCTTTATTCAATTTTTGTTTGGAAGATTTGTCCAGTAGTGAGATAGGTGTGTTAAAATCACCTAGTATTATTGTGTTGTGGTCTATTTGATTTCTGGAATTGAGAAGAATTTGTTGATGTACATGGATGAGCCACTGTTTGGGGCACAGATATTTATGATTGTTATGTCTTGCTGATTTATTCTTCCCTTAAGCAGTATGAAATGTCCTTTTTTATCCCTACTGACTAACTTTGACTTGAAGTCGACATTATCTGAAATGAGGATGGATACTCCAGCTTTTTGTTGTGTCTATGTGCATGGTATGCTTTTTCCCATCCTTTCACCTTTAGTGTGTGGGTATCTCTTTCTATGAGATGATTCTCTTTCAGGAAGCATATTGTTGGATCTTTCTTTTTAATCCAATCTCCTAGTCTATGTCTTTTGATTGATGAGTTCAGGCCTTTAACATTCAGTGTTACTATTGAGATACAACTTGTATTCCCATTTTTGATTCATTTTTGTTTTTTGACACGACTTGGTTTCCCCTTTATTGGCTCTTCCTTTATGCTAGTTCCTCCCTTTGCTGATTTGCATGATTGTTTTTCATCTCTACCTCATGGAATATTTTGCTGAGAATGGTCTGTAATGTCAGCTTTCTTTTTGTAAATTCTTTTAGTTTTTGTTTATCATGGAATAATTTTATTTCATCATCAAATCTGAAAGTAAGTTTTCCTGGGTATAAGATTCTTGGCTGGCATCCATTCTCTTTCAGGGCTTTATAAATGTTGTTCCAGACCCTTCTAACTTTTACGGTCTGGATTGGTATAATCTGCTGATATCTGTATTGGTTTTCCCCTGAATGTAATTTGGTTCTTTTCTCTCACAGCCTTTAAAATTCTGTCCTTATTTTGTATGTTAGGTATTTTCATAATAATGTGACTTGGTGTGGGTGTTTTGTAATTTTGTACGTTTGGGGTCCTATAAGTCTCTTGTACTTGATTTTCCATTTTATTCTTCAGATTTGGAAAATTTTCTGAATTTATTTCATTGAATAGATTATTCATTCCTTTGGTTTCTTTCTCTGTGCCTTCCTCAATCCCAGTAACTCTTAAATTTGGCCTTTTCATGATATCCCATGATTCTTTTAGATTGTGTTCATGATTTCTTACCATCTTCTCTGTTAGATCAACTTTGTTTTCAAGATTAAATATTTTTTCTTCAATATTGGAGGTTCTGTCTTCCAGGTGTTCTATTCTATTGGTTATGCTTTCTATGGAGTTCTTAATTTGGTTTATTTTTTCATCATTGTTTTTCATCTCTACCTCATGGAATATTTTGCTGAGAATCCTGGAATGAATCCTTCATTTCAAGGATTTCTGTTTCTTTTTTTTTCAGTATCTCTAACTCTTTATTGAAATGATCTTTATTTCCTGTATTTGCTCTTTTAACTGTCAATTGGTGTGATAATTTAGTGCCTGCATTTTCTCTTTCATCTCCTCCTTCAATGCCTGCATTTGCTCTTTCATCTCCTCGTTTGCTTCCCTGATCATTTAAAATTTGTACATTCTGAACTCCCTTCGTGACATTTCTTCTGCCATGCTGTCATTGGGTTTTATTGATATAGCATCTAGGTTGTATGGATCATTTTATTCCCCATTTTCTCATATTGGTCAGATATTAGTGGGACTCTGAGATACTGCAGATTTCCTCTACTGGCTTATAGTGGCCCTGTAGATATCCAGTATATCATTTCCTAACCTTCAGTAACTTGAAATCTTGGAGGAACTTGATAATGCCATGCTCCCAAAGAAAGCTGGCACTGGGTCCAGGGATGGGAGGTGACTGTGCGAGGAATGCCTCTCACTGGTTGGGCCTGCTCTGTGCAGATGCCTGTGGACACGGACTGCAACTGGATGGAGCCTGGCTGCTTAGGGAAGTCTCTCACTGCCCTGCCCTTGTCTAAGAAGCTGTCTGTAGACGGGGACCTGCCACTGGGTCTGGGGCTGGGGCCTGGCTGTGTGCAGAAAGACTCTCACTCAGCAGTTCTGCTCCAAACAGCTGCCTGTGGACTGGGCCTGCCACAGGATGGAGCCTGGATGCTTGGGGAAGTCTCTTGCTGCCCTGCCCTGGTCCAAGAAGCTGGCTGCAGATCAGGCCCCTCGGCTGAGTCTGGGCTGGTGTCTGGCTGTGGGTGGAAAGACTCACTGGGCAGGCCTGGTCCGAGAAGCTGCCTCTGGACCAGGCCTGCCCTGCTCTGAGAATCTGCCCACTGTCCAGGCCTTCCCCCTGGCCCAAATTTTGCCCAGTGGGAGAGACTCACCCAGTGGTTCTGAGTTGGTCCGTGTCTCTTGATACCTCCCCTTCTTGAATCCTGAGTTCTGGAGTGACAGGAGATGCAGTCACCCTCTAGTCTGCCATCTTGGAATCTTTGACAGAACAACTCCAACTGCAAAATTGTACAATTGTTGCTGAAAGCTTACTCCTTGTCTATAATGCCAATCCAATAATGAGGACATGGTTTTGAGAACAAGGAAAAAGAAGGTTTATTGCTTTACTAGCAGAGGAGAAACACAGGATATACCTGTCCCAAAGACTGTGATCCTCTCAGTTCTATTTTTCATTCAACTCTAAAGTTTGTTTTCTAGAACATCTATAATATTGCACTTGAGATTCACCTACAAAAGACTGGAAGGCTTTTCTTGTGTTATGTATATATCATGTCTGATATTGTGTTGTATGCCTATATATGTGCATCAAAATATGTACATGATATCAAAATTGACACAAACAATGAGCACTCATGAAATTAAAATTTAGAAAATGGATGCAAATACCTTTAATTCATGTGATTTTAAACTGTTTAATTTAAATTGGGTAAACAAATGAAGGTAAAATATCTTTAAAATTACTTAACACACAATTCTTTCTAGGTGGTCAAACTAATAAAATTTTGATGATTATAAAATATCTAATCCATTGTTTCTATGACTTTTCTTCAACAGAAAAGAGATGGCAAATACTGTTCAATATACTTGTCGGCTATTTGGTTTTTGCAGTAAAATAAGTATATTTGACACATATGACATTACTCCAATGTGTTTGTTAGAGACATCTGATTAATTTACACAATTAAAATGCTAAGTTAAATAACATTGAGAACTCTGAACTCCTTAAAGTCCATGGGGTAACATGGTAAATAAAAAGGGTTTATAATTGCTTTGTGTCATCAGTGAAAACAAGGTTACTAGGAGTTAAGTCCTAACAGGTACAACTCTATATACAAAGGGGATCCAAAGGTTCAACTGTGTTTCAATTAGAGTACTATAAATAACATAAAATATTTTATCTTATTACAATGGAGTAGTTTATCTACATTCAAAAATTTCATAAGAGTTGTTTCAAAATGTGAACAAAAGGGGGTCAAAAAATAGGAAAGAAAGTAAAAGGTTTAAATATATATGAAAATATATTTAGTAGAAGCAAAAAATGTTTCTGGGTAAGTCTGTGTGTGTTGAAATACATGAGGGTCTAAGAAATTGCTAAGAAGTCTGTGTGTAAGTAAAGAGCAAATTTCTACAAGTTTGTGTGTAACTAAGTTGGTTAGATGTATGTAAGACAATCCATTAAAGCTTAGGGTTTTTCCCTAAGGTGAAATACTTACGGGTTACTATTAACCAATGTTAAATCTATATGTTAAAATGACAAGGATTTCTTAAAAACACTAATTTATTCTGAACATTTTGCCTGTTTATATTCTTTAGAACAATTAGTCCTAAAATTTAGGGTTGATACATTTATTGTTAAACAACAACAGTTGGAGTATTATACTATATTACAGAGTTTAATTTTTTCTTTAAAAGCCAAACTTGGTTAACATAAAAATTTCAAGGTAATTGTGAAATGGCCATGCTTCCTTGTATATTAAATGTGTTCATATTTTCCAGGTATACACATCTTTAAAGCAGAAAATTTATCAAGCTGCTGTTTTCCTAACTAAACTTGTCTGTAATGGTAATTTAAACTTATAAGAATAGTAAATTTTATTGGGAACTTATTCATATCATTTAATGTTCTATAACAGGACCTATTATTAATAGGGTATATGGAAAATTTATGATATTTTTTACACTGAGGTAAAAAATGTAAATGTAAATGTATTTCTAAAAGTTAATGCGAGCCTGATTTATTTAAAGGTTAACATCATGAAACCTGAAAACAAAAAAATATTTTGCCACACAAAAGGAAAGTTAAAAGCTCTCTCAGTCTCTCCTTGATTTATGTTTTCAATGTAATGTTATATTATGTTAATTAACATTCATGTAGACTCTGGAAACAACATATGTAAACTTTGTAAAATCATGTTTAAAGAGAAGGCAAAGATCAGCTTCAGAACTAGAATACTTTAACTAAGATTTGTGAAGAGCCTCACCTTACCTTAGATAAGTTTCTGCCTCCCACCTTGTTATGTATCAGAGTGATTCCAAAATAAGTCAGATTTCAGCTTATTTAAAGTTATATTCAAAAGATTGTTTTTTATTGCAGAATTACTGTGTTCTCAAACATAGGGAATATAATAGATAGCTCACCAAAATGCAAGATGCCTATTACACAAACTAAATATACTCTTAATGTTGTTAATTCCACTTTGTATTTTCCTTGTAAACTCTATAATTGCTTTCTGATTAATGTTTTCAAGAAATACTGCTTCAAAAACAAAGAACCTAAATTAGAGATAATAAGCCATCATGTATAAGACAGATAATATAGACCCCAATTAAGTCAAAGGGGGTAAATGGCTGTAAAGTCATAAACATTGAAGTTAAAACCCAGTACTCTTACTTTATGA